>JAKXYG010001095.1:0-107500 GCA_025895645.1 Cardicola forsteri | reverse complement strand
TGGTTGCGTTTTTTCCAAAAACAAATGAATGAGATCAGTTATAAAAACGGCAATTTCGGTTGGCGCAAGTGCCCGACCAACTGTTTTGTTTAAACGCTGCACGAGTAGTGACCCGAGAGTCGTCCACTTTAGCCGACCATTCGACAGCATTAAGTAAACTATTTGAACCGGAGGCAACGATGAATGTTCATTAAATAGAACAAATGAGATGGATTCTTTCAAAAAAGGAGGAGTATTTTTAAAAATAAATTAATGGATTATTATACGCTATTTAAAAAAATTTAATTCATAATTTTGTAGATTTAACGAAAAGCTTCTATATTAATACATTTGTAATTCTAATTGTTGCATTAGTTTTGATTTTATGTTGTGGTAATATACATAGACAAATACATTATGGTTGGAAGCATAATCATCAACAACGAATGTTGGTCGTACAGCCACATCTTCATTAGTTCCAAGTTTGTATACCATCTTGAATTTCTACGCGAAGAGGTTGCAAGATGTGAATTTAAATTAGGAGGGGGAATAAGACGTTTTTGGCTAAAAGACAGCCTCTTTGAAACCACGCCATTGTTTAAAGGAATTGACGAAGCGATTTTCTTCGGGGAACGTTGAGGGTTGACGTCGGTAAACGGATCTATAAGCCTAAGTAGGTACATATGATAAAATGAATACCTTGAGTTACTTTACGAGTATCTTGGAAGTATGCTAGCACCCATTCACTAAACGGGAATCTAGTAAAAGTCCAGTTATAACGCTGTGCACTCAGTCTCTGCTGTTGTTAGTCTGGATGCCTGTAAGCACCTAGTTCAGGATGCACCGAGTTGAGGAGGAACAGTTAGGAATATCACTATCATGGGAATTTAAGAATATAAACACTAATTAAATCTTTAGAATTATTAGCATCACCTAAAATATTATCATTATTTCTAGTTAAATGAAAATAGTAATTATTATTATAACCGCATTTGATACAGATTGAAGTACAATTTTTAGAGTCGAATTTATGCTAAAACTCCGCCTAGTTTGGATCAGAAATGATTCAATTTAGCCAGTCCAAAGCCTGAAAAAAGGAGGAGGGTTTGAGAGCAAGATTAGCAACCTGGTTTCTGTAAAAATTTTATACTGCTACAGAAACAATCAAAAGGACGCCATTCCGGCAAACAACGGCAAAGAAGTGGTTGCACGTATCTGAATGACAGAGTTACACAGATGACAGGATTGAGTGAAGGCCGAAAGGATGCTCAATCTTCGATTTGCAGAATCTCCAACGCTAACGAGACTTTCTTGCTATTGTTTTTTTGCTGTAATTGTTGTCTTATTGCCCCATGCTTATTTTTAAAGCAAATACAGAATTGATGACGAAGTGGCTACGTTACCAATCACAGTATTTATCTCTTTCAAAGTCACATGACTTTTTTTATATAAAAAAATCGATAAAAGTCACGCGGCTTATTATTAAATCTTTTTCGACTTTCTTCACATAAACAAGTTTATCCAAATACAACTCTAAGGGACGTTAGTCCCAACTGCAACTAAGTTGTAATTTCTTCAATAGACTTTAATCCTGTCCTTAACCAATCTAATTCAAACCTAACTTCGAGGTTAGTATTGAACATTACAAATTATGACATACCCTCATCAATATTCCACTTTTCGATCAAGCTTTTTAAATGTTCAAATTGTTCCAATTTCATTAAATATTCGAACAATTTTGACTGACACATTTGCAAAGTCGAAATAAATGGTTGATTTTTACACTTTCCGTGCTGTTGCATGTTCAAGAGATTTGTGCACTGCGTTTCAAACAATACGACAGCCAAATTCATCAATTCTACATTGGACGGATCGTGTTCCACTATTTCGTCAATCAATTTGGCTTTAAAAACGGGTCTGAAAGTTTAATTGCATTCATTGATCAACAATCAAGATAATTTTTGGTATGCTAATGATTTTGAGAATTTGAGTAATGCTTATAAAGTCTCAATTTCCAATAAAGGTAATATTCCTGACTGTTCGTCCTCCACGTGGTGCATCCTGGACTAGATGCCCCTAGGCATGTAGACTAATAACAACAAAGTCTAAATACACAGCTGTATAACTCAGCTTCCGATACGACGGATGGGTTCGATCATAAACCCAGGGTACTTAAAAGGTACCTCATGGTATACGTATACCATATGTAGTCGTTGAGCTAAGAGAGTGAACCGTGACAAAAAATCAAGCGGTTCCTTCAGTCTTTGTGAACAGTGACGATGTCACAAGGATGCCGTCTACCAGTCAAGAAACTTTGTTGTTCTTCTACGTTTGTTACGCATATTAAGCCATTGAAGTCGATTGTTTTATATGCCATATAAATATAGAAAATAATGTAAAGGCGACCATGTCACCAACCAAAATGAAATAAAAATAATTTTGTTAATTTTTTTCCAAAAACGATAATTAAAAAAGAAGATAACGCACGTCAGTCTGTTTTAATTTGGTCTAACGGGTTTTTTTTTCTCAACCTTCAACTCTAAAATTCACACGTGAGTATCGTCAAATTTATAGAACTGAGGTCAATTATCCACTTATCGCTCCCTAATTGGATTTAGACAATCTAGCAGTATTTTTGTCTAGTTTGGATCAGAAATGATTCAATCTAGCCAGTCCCAAGCCTGGATAAAGGAGGAGGGTTTGAGCGCGCAAGGTTAGCAACCTAGTCACTGTAAAAAATTTATACTGCCACGGAAACAATCAAGAGGACATCATTCCGGCAATCAACGGCAAAGAAGTGATCGCAAGTATTTGGATGACAGAGTTACACAGATGATAGGGTTGAGTAAAAGCCGAAAGGAAGATCAATCTTCGATTTGCAAAATGTTTAATGTCAACGAGATATTTGTTGTTGTTTTGTAATTGTTGTCTTGTTGCCCCATGCTTATTTTTGAAGCAAAAGGGTTTTGTATAATATATATAATACAATGCTTCAGAAACACGATCAGCAAACAAAAATATTTTACATCATCAGTTAAAAGCCGACAACATTTTCAAGAACCAAAATGATATTATAATTGCAAAAAAACAAGTGAATTTATTATTCAATGAATCCGACTATTCTACCATTTTTATCAATGGATTTTTTAAGGGATTACTTTTATTTTAGAATTTTCAGATTAGAATTGACAGATTCACCTATATAATAGATTCACTAGGTTTTTATGTCAACCAGGAACACTGCACAGCTGTTTCATCCTTTTTTGGAATTATCAGCAGCGCATACCTCTCAAGTTTTACACACACATGCACATAAACTTGAACCCACGCCCTATCTTGAACCACTAACATTTTCTTATTGAAAAAGCTACACTACAAAGATAAATATGTTTAAATTAATAAATGTTTTTATAAAAGACTATGTAAAAATTTTTACAGATTCCTTAATCTATTTAAGCATTATAGTAAAAAAAGTTTTTAAAAGTAATAATGGGACTAATATAAGCTTTTGGTTTAGTTAAGAGTAAAATACCTAAAAAATTGTATTACGTAGTTCACAGGATTCTTAATAGAACAGATATAGGAAAAACGGATTTATATTATATATATATATATATATATATATATATATATAAAGTGTTATCTAAGGTATTTATTAATATGCCTAAGATAAGTAAGAAGTGCTAAATATTCTTAAATAACAAAGTAGGTTAATATAGGATTTAATTTCGTTACCGGCTGCATATATATATATATCGTCTCAGTGATATTAGTTCTCGTATTGGCTTACAAATTAACTGCTCAAAGGTAAAAGTGTTGTACACGTTGTCAAACGATTATTTGCCCATTAAAGTTAGTAGACAAAATATTGATATTGTTGATTATTTTACATATCTGGGAAGCATCATTGATAAAAACGGGAAAACTGAAATTGGTGTCAAAGCTAAACTTGGAAAAGTAATGTCAGTCATTCGTAGACTTAAATCAAGATGGTCATAATCTTCCATTTATCTAAAAACAAAACTTTGTTTGTATGCATCAACAATCATTCTTACGGGAGTGAAACGTGGAAACGAATGGACAAGATTGATAAGATGGTAGAAGTATTTCATTGCCGGTGTCTTAGAATTATTTTAAAGATGACCTGGAACGATTACATTTCAAATGATGAGATCATGAGAAGAAATGACTTTCATTTACTACATGACATCATTACAATTAGACGAAGAAAATTACTTGGTCAAATTCTACATTTACCGCCCAAAAGATCAGCAAGAACAGTTTTGGAATGAACAATTGAAAATGGTAAAAAAAAGGTTGGAGTAGACACAGAACCAATGGAAAAAGATTTAACTGAAATGAATGTCTCATGGTAACAAACAAAACGTTTGATAAAATGTTTGAATGCATGAAAAAATGTTGTTACTTCATGTTCGTTTTGAACTATGGGACTTTGCTGTTTTCTCATCATCATCATCATCATCATCATCATTATCGGGGATTAACACCCACCCCACCGGTTATTATTATCCAGAATAGTCCAAATACCAAAACATTTGCAAAAATATCAACTTTTGCAATATGCACTTAATGAACGACACTTGAGGTATGCTGACATTAAATGTAACTGCAACTGTTATCTTATAGCCCCATGCTTATTTCCAAAGCGAAAGGTTTATGTAATATATACATATATATATATATATATATATATATATATATATATATATATATATATATATATATATTAAATTTCAACTTACAAAATTGTATTATTATTATTAAATTAGAATTATTCTGCAAATTGAAACTTACTTAAATTTGTGTATCCATCTGGAAAATAGATATAAATGTTTTTCTTTTAATAAAATGCCCAAAATCATTTTAAAAATTTTTTCGTTAATAATACTGTTTGATTGTCCATAATGATTATGTGAGCACAGCTCATTTTGAATGATTCGGATGACACATTGTTCAAAAAGACTTTCGTTATCTGCACAAGCACATAACAATTAATGTACTACTCTAATACAAAATTGAGTAGTATGTTTTTACAAAACTAACTTTGTACGACGGTCAACACAATAGCCAGTGGTTCGCCATCTTGTGTAACGACGCAGTTATCAAAAAAATAAAAAATGTCTTCATATTGTTTCAATTCAATTAATTTTTGAAATTTATTTTTAAAATTTAAATTTTCATTTATTATAGACGTTTGATCAGTAGACTAAAACAATAATTTATTTATTTATTTATTTATTTATTCATTACTGATGTCTTTGTATTAGTAGCGGTTAGAGCTAGTTCATTGTTTAACGTTTTATTTTCATTAATAAACTTGTTGAGAGCTATAAATATGCATTCGTCAACTTTTTGAATAGATGCAGAATGTATCTTCATGTCGTATGAACTGTTGGCTACTTGTATGCGTTGTAAATATGTTCGCAGTTTTTCCATTTTTTCATTTTCACTTTGCAACTTTTTTTCTATTTCTTCATTCAATTGACGTTGGAAATTCTACAATAAAAAAATATTTTTAATTACAATTTTTGATTTGTGAACCAAGTGTTTGTCTAAATTAGCCAGCAACTTTTGTTTTTTATCATTTAATTGACTTTTTAATGTGCACATTTTTTCAACATTTAAAGCATCATCCAACGTCAAGTCAAATGTTACCAACATGCAATGCAAACGTTTGGCGCGATGTGAGTTGTTTAAATTTGAATATTTGGTTGGCGCGTTTTGTGAATTCAATGCCATTTGCAAAAATTCAAACTCCAAATGCGAATTTTTGCATTTTTGTTCGACAATTCTGACCAAATTGCACAACAAAACGAATTCTTACTTTTTTTCAACTTCCTTGATACATTTTTCATAATTTCTAATTTCGTCAAAACGCTTTGTCAAAAGTTGGTTATAGTCAAAGTTTGAAGAAGTACATTTTGTTTGTTGGTCATTAATTGTTTTCAAAATTTGACTAAAATTGTTAATAATTAAATGTATTTCGTCCTTGTAATTGTCGTTAACTTTTAAAATCTAAATGCGATCGAAAATAAGTAAATTATTATGCCAAAACCTCTTTGCAAATGTAGGCAATTAAATTTTGCGTATTCATCAATCTAGTTTGATATTTTGGATTGTTAGTAAATTGTTTTGAAAATTGTTTATATTTATGGTATCTAAGCAACCACTAAATGGACCAATAAATATATTTTTGATGTATATATATATGTATAAACTGAAAAGCTGTGTATTTTGTTATCGCTTTGATTTAATTATTGTTGCATTTAAAAAAGTGTGATTGCAATAAGTAGTATGTAGGCAAACTATTTACAAGTACAATTCTAATAGAAATTATTACAAATAACGTAGTTAAATTATCCTGGCAAATAGATAATTTAAAAACATTAGTTATCTTTATTACACAATAAAAAACTAGATTATGTCTAAAATGCAAATATAAATTCATTATTATGTATAATTACGAATAAAAAAATACGACAGATTTAAACTGTTTTATAATAATATTATATATATATATATATATATATATATATATATATATATATATATATATATATATATATATAAATATATTTTGCTTAAAAATAAGCATGGGGGCAATAAGACAAAAATTACAACAAAACAACAACAACAACAAAGTCTCGTCGGCATTGAAGATTTTACAAATAGAAGATTTCGCTTCCTTTCGGCTTTCACTCAATCCTGTCATCTGTGTGTAACTTTGTCATCCAGATACGTGCGATCACTTCTTTGCCGTTGTTTACCGGAATAGCGTTCTCTTACATTGTTTTTGTAGCAGTATAAATTTTTTACAGATATCAGGTTGCTAACCTTGCATTCAAACTCTCCTTCTTTATCCAGGCTTGGGACTGGCTAGATTAAATCATTTCTGATCCAAACTAGGTGGGGTTATAATCATACGTTGAATAAAATTATCAGCATAAAATAAAGCGTTAAATAAATCAAACAATATTTAGGTTTCTTTAGTTACTAAACCGCATCTTACAATATGCATCACAAAGTTCTCAATGATTAATGTAATCATTTAATATGCACTTGTCTAGGTTGTTACGTAACCTTAATTCTAATAAAAAATAAGTTCATTCAAACTATTTCTTTATGTGGATATTCTTATCGATGTTTTGTTTTACTACACACACACAAAATAAAATAACATTAATGTGAATCCTACTAAATGGCATTGAGTAGTATATTAGTAAGAGTTGCCTTGATATAGATGACATTACTGTTGCTGTATAATAATCTAAAAAGGACAAATAATGTTTAGCACTTATTACACTTTTTTACTGGGTTTTAAAAGTTCAATACACTTACATCGTTTATAACTACTTAATCAATAATAATAATTATTATTATTTAGAATTGTCAGATTCACTTGAATAATATATCCACTTGATTTTAAATCAACAAGGAGTACTGTACAGCTGTTTTACATACTTATTTGGAAACATCAACAGTGCATACCTTTCAACTTTTACACACACACACACACACACACACACAAGAACGTGAACCCACGCCCTAAGGTTAACTTAAAACCAAATGGATTTATCATTCAAGTAAATTTAACAATTCTAATCTGACAATTCTAAATAAAATAATAATCATAATAATAATAATAATTATTATTATTATTATTATTATTATTCCTGGTTGACTGGAAAACCTAGTAAGTTTATTATTCAAGTGAATCTGACGATACTAATATAACATTTCTAAAAACATAATCCCTTAAAAACCCCATTGTTAAATATAACCGAACTGTACTATATAGGCTATTAAACCTGGCAGTATGCAAGGACCTATATGGTAAAGTCCTAGTGAAAGGGTTCTCTCACTTGCTAAACCGGTAGTAACGTAGCAGCATTTGAGGACACTGGGCAATTAGAATTGATCAGATTCACTATAAATAATAAATTTACAGGTCGAAGGTCATCCACCCGTAGCTCAGTGGTTTAAGGCGCTGGCCTGACACCAGATAGGGCGTGGGTTCAAGTTCATGTGTGTAAAACTTGAAAGGTATGCGCTGCTGATGATTCCAAATAAGGATGAAACAGCTGTACAGTGCTCCTGGTTGACTGGAAAACCTAGTAAATTTATTATTCAAGTGAATCTGACGATACTAATATAACATTTCTAAAAAATAATAATAATAATAATAATAATAATATTATTATTATTATTATTATTATTATCATCATCATTATTATTGCAAGTTTAATAAATATTACTGATTTAATCCGTGATAATCAACATTTTTTTCTCGTTCATTGTTTCAGATTTTATAACAATCAAACCTTTAGTCTACCGCCGAACGAGAATCTACATTAAGCGTCCCTAGTAGGATTTAAAGTGGTCTACCGATTTAGTTTCCGTACGTGTCCGACACAAATTATTTTCAGTTTTTCATTATTGGTTCATTTATTTGGACACATTTGTAGAACATTGATCATTTCTTCATTAAAATGTATAATTTTTTTCGATTCATTTCATTAATTGCACCATTATATTATATTTTTGTATTTTTATGGAAACATTTATATGTAATATGAGCTTGTTGAAAAGTGGTTTACATTTGAATTCATGTTCAAAATAAACTGTAAGGTATCGTTTAATACATGTATAGAAAATCGAATAAAAAGTCAATAGAGTCAATTCAATAAAATCACATGTTAAAAATATTTTTACACAGTTGTTTAAAAAATTTAGAAAAAGGCATTTTATCTGTCTCGCTGACAATTAGGATGATGCTTATTTAGTAGAAATCAATTTTAATTATTACCATCCTAGATTAAATTTTTGAAAAATAATTGCAACTTTTTGTTGTCCAATTGATTTGAAAATGTGCATTGGTGTTGTTGTTGAGATAAAGTGACAAAAATATCTAAATCAAACGTTGTAGATGGATTATTTCGATAGTATTTAAAAAAATGTGATTATATGAATAATTCTTTTTAAATTTAAATTTTATGTTTATTACTTTGAATGTTTTACAAGAAACATCTTTCAGCAGTAGACATTTTAGCGAAGCCGAACGTGGGTCTGATATTCCAATCAAAGGAAAAGATGGTCATTTACTTCGAACAGATGATGAGCAATCATCTAGATGGGTAGAGCATTTTAGAGAAATATTTAATCAGCTCATGCCAAATACCCTTATAGATTTTGATAATGATAAAGATATAAATGTGATTTAAAATCCGGAAATATGTATTGATGACATTTCTGTAACTGAAATGATCTATGCAATTCAAAGGTTGGAAAGCAATAAGGCAGGAGGACTTGACGAGGTAACTGCAGAGATGCTCAAACATGGAGGTGATGTTGTAGCAAGTGAGCTTGCTCATTTATTTAATGTTATATGGCATAATGAACAAGTTCTAAATGATTGTTACTATTCCCAAAAAAGGAAGTCTGAACGATTCCAATAATTGGCGCGGAATAGCCTTATTGTCTGTTCCTGGTAAGGTGTTTTGCAAAATAATTTTAAATCGCTTAAGTAATGCGGTAAATAAACACATTCGAGAACAACAAGCAGGTTTTTGGAAAGGAAGAAGCTGTATTGAACAAATACTGACCCTCCTTAACATTATTCAGCAGCTACTTATAATTAATTTTATTGATTTTATGAAAGCTATTGACAGTGTTTATCGAGAATCTTTGTGGAAAATTGTTAGGTTTTACGGAATACCGTTAAAAGATGTGAATATTAAGTGTTCGTTATACCAAAATTCAAGTTGTTGCGTTCGAACAAAAAGTGGTCATACTGCTTTGTTTAAAATTGTCACGGGAGTACATCAAGGATGTATTTTGTCACCGTTTTTGTTTCTTCTAGTAATTGATTTTATTATAAATCGGTCCATAAATAATTTGTCTTGTGGTATCAAATGGAACTATGGCAAATTAACAGATTTAGATTTTGCAGATGATATTGGTCTACTCAATAAAATCCCGGAAATAATGCAAAATATGACAACACGTCACAATGATATCAGTTCTCGTATTGAATTACGGATTAACTGTCGAAAAACAAACGTGTTGTGCACTAAGCCAAACAATTATTTGCCCATCAAAATTAGTGGACAAAATACCGATATTGTTGATTATTTTACATATCTGGGAAGCATCATCGGCAAAGACAGAAAACCTCTAATTGATGTTAAAACCAGACTTGAAAAAGCAATGTCTGACCTTCATAGACCTAAATCAATATGGTCATGTTTTTCTATCAGCCTGAAGACAAAACTTTGTTTATGCGCATCAATAATTATTCTTACGGCAATGTATGAGAGTGAAACGGGAAGCGAACGGACAAGATTGACAAGATGGTAGAAGTAGTTTATCGCCAGTGTCTTAGAAGTATTTTAAAAATTACCTGGTGCGATCACATTTTAAATAATGAGATCATGGGAAGAGTTGATTCTCGTTCACTACACAACATCATTATAATTAGACGAACACATTTACTCGGTCAAATTCTACGTTTACCGTCAGAAAATGTAGCAATAACGGTTTTGAAATAGAAGGTCGAAAATAGTAAAATGAAGGTTGGTAAACTACAGAAAACTAGGCTAAGAACTATTCAGGAAGATCTAATTAAAATGAATGTTTCATGAAATCAAACAAAACGTTTGGCAAAATGTTTAAATACATGGAAACATTTTGTTGTCTCATGTTTATTTTGAATTATGGGACTTTGTTATTGTTGTTTATTCTGTAATTGTTATCTTATTGCCCTATGCTTATTTTTAAAGCAAAAGGGTTTTGTAGTAGTAGTAGTAGTAGTAGTAGTAGTAGTAGTAGTAGTAGTAGTAGTAGTAGTAGTAGTAGTAGTAGTAGTAGTAGTAGTAGTAGTAGTAGTAGTAGTAGTAGTAATAACATAATTAACAAAAATGATTAAAGTATGTATTATTTGATCGGGGGTAACGAACTTGTCCAAAGCACTAAACTCACCACTGGATAAGCATATGTTTAAGCTAATTAATTAAATAAAAAGCAAATTAAAAAATATTCAAACATTTGAGTGGTGTGCAACGGAATGTGTGTACTGCTTTCGATACAATGTTCTTTTCATCTATTGTTATCCAACCAATAAAAACCGATAAACATTGTTAAAGATAAAGTGCCAACAATAACCAAATCAAACAGTGTCGATGGATTATGCGGATTTTATTTTTCCAAAACATTGCATAACTTAAACACAAATTTGACTTTTATTTTCCGTTTGGGATTTTGCTACGAATAACTCCCATTTTTTCTCTCATTTGATACGAAAGTTGAATAAAAAAGTCATCGTCGTTATTTGACCTCTGTCTAATAAAAAAAAACCAATTCAAATTGTTTCTATATACCAATAGTGTAGAATTAAAAAATATGTGCCGGAGTAGTCTAGCGGTACAGTGCTCGAATTTGGACCTCGGTGGGCATTGGGGTTCGAATCTCACCACCGGCCCACAAAATGTTGGCCTAAGTTCAGTTTCGCTAAAGTGTCCACTACTAAAAGATGCGTTTCTTGTAAAAGATTCAAAGTGGCAAACATATAATAATAATAATATAATAATAATAATAATAATAATAATAATAATAATAATAATAATCTCTGTCTAATAAAAAAATAAATTGTTTCTATATACTAATGGTGTAGAACTGAAAAATATGTATATACAATAGACGTATCTAATGTATAGAAAACGTTTGGAAATGAAACATTTATTAAATCATCTAAAATCGGACTGCAAGCATAAGGTACAATTGTTTTATTTTTAAAACATAAATCAAAATTTAAATGATACTAATACATTTGCAGGTACTAGACAAAAAAATTTTATGATATTTTTGGACAATGCATACATTTGCTAAATTTGATTTTAAAATCTTCCATCCAGCTGTAGACAAAGATCGAAATTACTGGATTTTTGTAGAAAAAAATGTACAAGTTAACTTTTATAATTTTGGAAGATAAAAGAATTGAAAAATATGTTATTTGCAAATATTGAACTCAACATTTCAAGGTTGTGTGTGGCGTACATTTTGATAAAAGTAATAATTTGCTTACATGTCTTATTTAAATAGATATTATGCTAAAAATTGTGTCATATTGGAAAAATCAATCGGTACCAACAACAATTTAAACAATCAGAAAAATCCAAACAAAAATAATAGAAGATGTAAACTGTGTGATAAATAATTCATTTCGTCTATTCTCGTCAGTCACAAACATATAAAAACGGCTAAAGTAACATTTTTCGCCCCACACTGTATATATCATCTCACTTGCAGTTGTGGTGACAAGTATATTGATCGGACAATGCGTCGGCTAACTAATTGGGCTAAAAAACACAAGAATAGGTCAAACGGAAGTGAACACTTGTGCACTTCTACATTATGACTAACCAAACATCAGATCAATTTCAAAAATTGTTTTAAAGCTTCGAATATGTTGAAAATTCTCGAATCTGTTTATATTTACACATTAAAACCTGCTTTGTGCGCACAAAAACAGTTCGTCATTACATTGAACTTAGTTTTGTTGTAATGTTTGTGTTTGTGAGTCGTACTAACTTAAATGTTTTAGATAAAAGTGTTGGATAAAATAAGTAACAAGTACTAAATACCCTAAAATATTATAGTAGATCAAGTTTTGACTCGGTTTCGTTTTCAATTATATATTAGAAACATTAGATAAAATAAAACTTACAGTGGATAAATTTTATCACTATTATTAACGGTACGGTACATAATAGCAATATTACTATTAGTATTATTATTATTATTATTGTTATTATTATTATTATTGTTATTATTATTATTATTATTATTATTATTATTATTATTATTATTATTATTATTATTATTATTTTAATAGATTTAAAAAACAATTTGGATTGTACAGTAACTTTTATTTTTATCCATTATTTAACACAAACTAATGGTAATTTCCATATAACGTTAAAAAATTATAAAAATTTGACGTTCTAGTAAGAAAAAGTACATTATTATTTATTTTTATCATTACAAAATCCTTTTGCTTTAAAAAATAAGCATCGTGCAATAAGCTAACAGTTCTCGCAAACAACAACAACAACAACAACAAACTCCCATAATTGAAAACAAACATGGGACAACATAATTTTTCCATGTATCAGAACATTTTGCCAACCGTTTTGTTTGATCCCATCAAATATTAATTTTAATTACAGTGGCGACGTCACAAGAATGCTGTCTATTAGTCAAGAAACTCCGTTATTCTTCTACGTTTGTTACGCGTATCAAGCCATCAAAGTCGATTGCTTTATATGCCGTATAAATATGGAATATAATGAAGAGATGATTACGTCACCAGACAATTGATTTGAGTCTATAAAAAACTGACATTGTCTTTGCAACTCTGGTTTTAACATCAATATCAGTTTTTTCCGTCTATACTAATGATGTAAAAGAAGCAACATTTTAATGGGCAAATAATCGAAAATTTTAAAAACTACAGCATTATTTCATAAAGTAGAAGATAAACCAAATGATGAGAATTGATTAGAATTGATGATGCAAACAGCAAGCAAATTAATAATCTTGCTTTAAGCCTTTTATTCATAATAGAATTATTATAATATTATTATATAAAACTTTTTGCTTTAAAAATAA
The DNA here is from genome assembly GCA_025895645.1 of Cardicola forsteri. Classification (NCBI taxonomy): domain Eukaryota; kingdom Metazoa; phylum Platyhelminthes; class Trematoda; order Strigeidida; family Aporocotylidae; genus Cardicola; species Cardicola forsteri. The sequence goes on along the minus strand of JAKXYG010001095.1, from coordinate 93,835 downwards.
GCATAAGATAACAATTAGAGAAAAAACAGCCATAACAAAATCTCTTTGGCATTAAAAATTTTGCAAATCGAAAATTGAGCTTTTTTTCGGTTTTTACATAACCCTGTCATCTTTGTAACTCTGTCATCCAGATACGTGCAATCACCCGTTTTTCGCCGGAATGGCGTCCTCTTATTGTTTTCGTAGCAGTATAAATTTTTTACAGAGACCAGGTTGCTAACTTTGCGCGCTCAAACTCTCCTCCTTTATCCAGGCTTGGGCCTAATCTAAACTAGGCGGAGTTCATTATAGAATAGAGTATTTTATGTGCTTTTTAAACAAAATGATTTCACTGTGTGTAAAAGGTTAAGAAAAAAGCACTGGTAAGAAGTTCCTAGGGAAGATAAAACAGTTAGTTATACAGTGCTCTTGATTTGTTCAAAGTACATTTTTTCTTGAGTAAATGTGATTATAAAAATTGTCAAAAATTAAAAAAATTGTATTATTTTGAAATTCAATGTTAGGATACAACCAAATATTGCATTTGTCATTTATTATTCGCTTTTTCGTCTTACGCAAATGTGTTTCAATGAAAATTATTTTTCAGCAAGTTGACATTAAGCAAAACTCTACATGATAGATAGCCCACATTTATTTATTTTATGATGAAACAGTAATGGACATTATTATCAAGTTAAATTATAAACAACTTAACTGCTTTTAAGTATATATTCTATCTGCAATTTGATTGGTCTAATTTTATTGATTAAAAAGTTTTGAGTATATATATATATATATATATATATATATATATAATTAAATACAATTTATTAATATATGTCTCACAAATTATGGATACACAACATAACCAAGAAGTCCATTCTAGTTGGACAATGGACAATATCATTTATCAGCCAACATTAGAAATAAGCGGACCAAATAGTAATAATATTAAAGCACAATTCAATCAAGTTGACGATTTATTTACACACAAAAATGAGTTATTGGCCACGCGTAGGAATAGCACAACAGCGTCATTGTTGTTATCAAAAGACGCGGTTGCAAACAAGCAAGATGTGGACAACACCAAACAATCCAATATAAGACAGGCGATGAGTTTCACGTCACTGATAGACGACAATTCTATGGGCGACAGTTTCGTCTTGTATGCCAATCGGTCAGACGATGACACGTGTCAAAAACAAACGACAACAGCTGGACCCAAAAGAACGAATCCTGTATTTATGGAAAACGACGATTTGGACAAAATGAACAGTGCACTGTCGGGTCAAGATTCCGTTCTCGTCCGAATCAACGTTAGCGGTACCATCTTCCACATCAAACACACAACATTGCAAAGGGATCCGTATGTTTATGGCAAAATGTTGGACGATGCAACGTGGATTGAAAAGTCGCACGAATACTACTTTGAACGCGATCCAGAAGTATTTCGATTCATCCATGGCTACTTGCGTCGAGGCGAATTACATTTGCCGCACAACATTTGTGGTCCGCTGGTCGAAAAAGAATTGGACGATTGGGGAATTCCACTTGGGTTGGATATAAGACGGTGCTGTTTGGGACCTGTTATGGAAAGCAAATTCAAGATGGAATCGTTGCAAAACTTTGAAAAGAAATTGGAACCTGGACCTGTCCAGCCAAATTGTTGGATTAAGTAAGTGCGTTTTTAATACACACACACACACACACACACATATATATATACACACACACATATATATATATATATATATATATATATATATATATATATATATATATATATATATAGACTTACCTGGCGTCAGGTTTAGAGTGATTACGAATGCCATGACCCCGGATGGAGTCTCGCTATTACATTTCGGCGGGTTGAAGCTTGCGACGATTCCTTATTGGGTTCGCTCGGGCGCACAGTTTTTGTCAGTGGGAGACCTCACGGTACTCCCTTGCTTATTGCGGGCCCACGTTTGGCTTCGCTAATTGTCCACTGCTGAAAGATGTTTCTTGTAAATCATTCAAAGTAGCAAACATAAAATTTAAAAAATAATAATAATAAATATATATAAGTTACCGCTCCCAAATGTATTGTTCTATTAATTCAATTGCATAAACACGTTTGCTAGATAAAAATATTTAAATTTTAAAACAAATTATTAATACACATATAATTTTACACAAAATTATACTCCAAAGTCGTTTTTCATTAAATTAAAGCCAACATTTTGAGCGCATACTTATTCAACACTTAACGAGAAGGATGAAGTTGAATCAATAAATGTGTTACTTTTGAATGCTTTCTAGCAATTAGATGCATGTAAAAACACAACAAGAATCCACATATTTTTATAATACAATTGACACCTCGTCCCCACTAGAAAAGTAATAATTTGGATGCCACTTTAAAACAATATTTTTAAAATAATTTAAATTATTCAGTTTGTATTTTTTCATATTGCTGAGTAGACTTTTGGGAAACAAGTATGTTTATTTTCAATGTGCTCAGTTGTTGATCTTTTTTTATAAAAAGTCACTGTGTTTTGGTTCTGCATCCAACTAATTCAAAACATTGTAATGATTAAATAATTTTGACGCAGTTTCTTCCTACTGTAGACCTTCCTTCTTTATCCAGGTTTGAGATAGGCTAGATTGATTCATTTCTCATCTTTTCTATACGGAGGTGCTCAGTTATTGTTAACGTTTATAATTACTATACTTGCTAACATTTTCTCAAAATGTTAACGTGTTTTGATGCTAGCTGTTCGACGTTTTTTAAAGTGTCAGTTATTAGATGTGTGTCAATTGTAACTCTCTCTGTAAGGAATTACAATCTTTTACCTAGATGGATCTTTGGGTAGTTTAGTAATTCTAATATCTGAAAACATTTCAAACCATAGATAAGTACTATTTATTTAAAAATATTATTTGCAAAAGTCTATAATGTTAACTTTTATTAAAAATTAAAAATCTATTTTAAATTGGTTTAAATATAAATTAAATTGAAAAAGGTGCATATAATATATAAAGTAAACAAAAGATTTTTAATTATATTAATTTAAGTCGTTGTTAATTATTTATGTAAGATATTTGGAATATAAATAAGCCTAGTGATATATTAATTAAATTTTATCAAATACAGTTTTTTATTATATAAATCTTTACAAGCAATACGTCATGATCCAAACTATTGACCTTTTGGTTAAAAATGTTTAAAGCGTCTGTAATAACGCTTAAATTTGGGATTGTAGAAAGGTCAACTTTGTATAGTCTAAATAAGCAAAAGTACATAGAGTAAGTTATACCAATAAACATACAATTTTTTAAGCATACATTACAGCATCATTCCGAGTATATTTTAAATAATATGACGTATCTTAATGCAGTAGAAGCTAAAGCAAACTATTATTATTATCATTACTTTATTATTTCATTATTATTATTATTATTATTATTATTATTATTATTATTATTATTATTATTATTATTATTAATGACCTTATTATTAATATTAACATGATTATTATTAATATTATTATTATAGCTAAAATAATAATAATTATTAATATTACCGTTATTATTATTAATAATAATATTACAATATCATTATTATTATTATTAGTTGTTGTTGTATTATAAAACCTTTAGGCTCTAAAAAAAGCATGGGGCAACAAGATAACAGTAAAAGCAAAACAACAATAAAGTCCTATGATTTGAAAAGAACAAGTGACAACAAAATGATTTCATGTGTTTGAACATATTGTTGTTTGATTCCATAAAATAGTAATTTCAATGAAATCTTTTCTATTGGTTCTTGGCCAAGTTTTCTGTGGTCTACCACATCCTTTTTTGGCCATTATTAACTGTTCATTTTAAAACCCTTGTTACTGATTTTTCGGACAGTAAACGTAGAATTTGACTAAGTAATTCTCTTTGTCAAACCAAAGATTGAGCTTCCTCTCAGCATTGATTCAACCCCGTCATCTGGGTAGTGCTATCACTTCTTTGGCGTTGTTTACCACAATTGCGTCCTTCTATTATTTCTGTAACAATACTAAATTTTACAGGCACCCTCCTTCTTTATCTATGTCGTTGATTACAATTTTGTCAATTCTTTTACATATCTGGGAAATGTATTTATTGCTTTAGGAAGAAATTGACAGAAGTTACTTTTTGCGACACATGCTACCAGATATCATCATTGCAGTATTAAAAAAATGGATGAGACGTATATTTATTAGTCGATCGGTCATTTTTCGATAGGCGTGATGCTAATAATCTTGAGGATTTGAGTTGTGTTTATAAAGTGTCAATGTCCAATGATGGTAATATTCCCGACTGTTCCTCCTCTAGGAGCCTATAGGCATATAGACCAATAACAACAGGGATCGAATGTACAGTGGTATAACTGAGTTTCAGCTTTCACGAGTGAGTAATTATTGGCTCAAAGTATTCAATTAGTGCCGCGCTGGTTTAGCGGTACAGTGCTCGACTTGGATCTGGATTAGAATCGCATCATCGGCACTGAATGCAAGCCCATGTTTGACTTCGCCAAAATGTCTACTGCTGAAAGATGCGTTTCGCGTGTAAAACATGCAAAATTTGAACTACAAATAATTGAATTTTAAGTATGACGTAGAACCAATATTGTATATTAAATTAAGGAATCATTTTTTGCAACACGTACAAACGCTACTTTAATTTTAACAACACACACACACACATTTAAATATTCGTATAGAAAAATAAACATTTAAAAATCTTCTCTCCTACAGCTTGTTAGCAAGTATATATAGCAAATAAAATTAATAACTTTTACCATATTCTGTACAGTTGCAATTAAACAGATATTTAAAAAATTTTTACAGTTTAATTGTTTGGCCAAAAACATTTGCAATTCGTGGACATTTTTAGTAAAGCTATTAGGACGGTATTAACTACCTGAAATGGGAATCATAACTATAATAATAGTTATAACAATAACAATAATAATAATAATAATAATAATAATAATAATAATAATAATATTAATAATAATAGTTATTATTATTATTATTATTATTATTATTATTATTAAGTTTTTAATGTTTTATTTTTACAATTTAAAGTTGAATCACAGTCACAACTCTGTCCAATTTGTCTTTTTTGCATGTTACTGTTAATTAAAAATATAATACGTAGAGGTATATAGGAAAAAATCACAACCATAATCAAAACTGAATACTGTATAAAATGCAAGCATTGTATCAATAGTCATGCAGTAATAATAATAATAATAATAATAATAATAATAATAATGTACAGCAATATTATACTAAGAATTATTTGGTTTGAGTCACAAAAATGTGGAAATTGGTAAATTATCTTTTTCTCACAATTAAAATGTATTTTTGAACAAATATTTGTAATTTGATAGATTTCAAAAGCTCTTGATTATTCATTGTAAGGAGATTAATTTAACAAATTTTAATAATGTAAACACAATTGGTTGTAAACAACAATTTTACAAGTCAACTTTTGTAAAGTATCTAAAAATTTAATTGCAAAATATTTTAATATTCTTGTTGAACATGGTAAAGATTATTACTACTAAAATGAGTAATTACTAATACCAAACATACAAAGACAGCAATTAATCTATAATAATAATAATAATAAATATTATTATTATTATTATTATTATTATTATTATTATTATTATTATTATTATCATTATTATTATTATTATTATTATTATTATTATTATTTATTATTATTATTATTATTATTATTATTATTATTATTATTATTATTATTATTATTATTATTATTATTATTACTATTATTATTATTATTATTATTAGTAGTAGTAGTAGTAGTGGTAGTAGTAGTATTGTTATTATTATAGAATAGTTGTTAATGTTTTATTGCCTTACCGTAAATTGTTTTTACAAGCAGGTACTTAGCAACAACATAGGTGGACCCGCAGTTACAAGTAGTAGTAGTAGCGGCCGTATTCAAATTGATGCCTATCCTATCGAAAGAACAAGTTATCAATTCTCTAAATTTTTATAATAGGTAGATTTTTGAATTGCACTTCCTATAGACGCTTTTCAAACTTGCTTAAAATTTTGATTAAAAAGTAAAAATGACAAAAAATGAAACATGTATTTGACACGTTTCAATATGCTGGAGATTATTTACATGTTTTTATGATTTTGACATTTTAAAATATTTTTGCTACATTGAATGTTTTACGAGAAACGCATGCCTTTTAGCAGTGGACATTTTAACGAAACTACATGTGAGCCCACATTTAGTGCCTGTCGTGGAATTCAAACCTATGTGTACCAGGTCCATGTCAAGCGCTGTACTGCTAGACCATTCCAGCACTGTTAATTATGTAATACTGCATAATAAATACATAGGTAAACGGGAGTTTATTTATTTGTACTTGGTTACTTGGATGTAGATAGTATAATAAAAAGCATTTTTTGTTAGGTGAAAATTTATCGAAACTTCATTCAAGAGTTCCCATTTAATGCCGGTGGTGATACTCAAACCTAGATTTAATTTTAACTTTTTAGACACTTTGTCTAGCTTGCTATATATATATATATATATATATATATATATTAACAAATTGCCATCAGGAACAAGTGATTTAATTTTCTAATGTTAAAGTCCAGTTGCTAACCACGTTTGCTGTCGAACAACAAATTTAAGTATATGGTTTATCATTATTGATGCTGGCTACTTGTGAATGTTTTACACGGACATTGTAGCGAAGCCAAACGTGGTCCCCCATTTTAGTGGACCGGTGGTCTAGATCCAAACTGTTAGACCACCTGGTACTCAAATAAATTACTTCATGCCGCTTAAAGTAAAAATAATTTTATAAAATTGTTAATATTGTTACTTGTTTTGAAAGGGAAAATATTTAGCAAAGCCGAAGATGAGAGGGTGCCATTTAGTGTCGGTGATATTGGAGTCAAGTGGTCTACCGCTATACTATCCCGGCAAAATTACATTGACATACGAAAAAGTTGATTTTTTTTACACATTACTCAACATTTGAAACACTAATATTAATTTAACATAACAATATTAATAACAATTGACTTTCTTGCCAAAATATTACCCATACACACACGCACAATTTAGAGTGTAATATATTACATACACACAAAAACCTTATTCGGTTAAGTAATTTGGTATGAAAAATTATACCTATTCAAAGTTTGTTTTCCTCTATTTTTATTTATACTTGGGCGTTAAAACAAAAATATTTATTATAAATAGCATTAGTGATGATGATGATGATGATAATAGCAATGGTACAATACTCCTTGTTGATTCGAATCAAGTGGATTATTATTCAAGTGAATCTGACATATTTAATATTTCATCCTTGAAAGTCCATTAATAAATGACAAATTAATATGACTAATTTATTATTATTACTATTATTATATCAATTTATAATAATGTCACGTTATTGTACATGTGACACTCAGCACTACTGCAAATCAATTTAGTAACAAATACCTTTAATTGTAAGTAGGTTGTTCATTTATTTATTTTTATGTAAAAATGTAGACGCTGCACGGTGCAACCAGATTGTTCCTAGCACATTGCATTTTTGGCATCGAAGATTTTGCATATTCTAATTTTTGTAAACTCTGTCATTAGAATTGTGCTTTCACTTTTTTGCCGTAGTTTTATAGAATTATTTAGCATATACATACATGTATACATACATACTTAACATATAATTAGAACCATAACATAAGACAATACAATGCGATACAAAACAAAATGTAGAAAGTAGACAGCAAATTAGGCAAAATAATCCATTTACAAATTGTAAGAGTTGTCAAGTGAAGTATATGTGGATAATAAGTACCAAATATTTTGATACGTTAATAACAAGATTATTTATACAATAATTGGGGTTAGAAAGTAATCGACATACATATGGACTGCATGAAATTTTATTAGTCCTTGCTATTAATAATATGTAAGATCGTTTTGTCCAAAAACCTTGGTAAATATAGCATAGTTGAACAAACGTTCGCATAACAATAAGTATAATTTTGATAAGTTCATAACAAGGTTATTTATACATTGACCAGGGTTAGAAAGTTATCGGAATATTAATAGTACGTGAAAATTTACATTTATTAGTCCTTAAGATCGTCTTGATTTCCTAGATGATTTTTTTTTTAGTATCTCAGGTCATTGGAAAAATCCATATATTCACGCGTCCGTCTGTTAGAATAAATTAGAGGATTTACAAAAATATATAAAATATGTTATGCCTACATGCATCCAACACCCCGTATCTGTGTCCATCCATAATGTTTCAAATAAAGAAGGCACGCTGTCCTGTTAAAACACATATACAGGTGCCTTCATGGACGTATACAACGAAAGTTCCCATTCGGCTCATATACCATTAGACCTCGATCTTAATAGTGTGTAAGATTGTCTCCTTTTCCGTATGTCATGCCAAGGATGACAAGTGTTATTGTCAACACGTTTTGATAAATTAAAAGCATGATTTGAAATTCATTAATTCCTTTGGTTGGCTGGTCACGTAGTTACCTTGTCACTATTTGTATATTTGTATGGCATATTGAACAATCTACTTTGATGCCTTCATAGACGCAATGAAGTCACTGTTTGCAGAAATTAACGAAGTTACTTGATTTTTTGTCAGGGTTATTTTCCTTAGCCCAACGGTTACATATGGTGTGAATGTATCTTAAGATACCTTTTAAGTACTCTGGGTGTATGTTTGTAGATTTGTTTTTTTTTTGTCTGTAATTTGTCTAGATGCCAGTTGGTACCTAGTCCATGATGCACTACGTAGAGGAGGAACAATTAGTAATATTACCATTGATGGAAAGAATTTCTCCAATCCTCAGGATCATGTCATGATTGAAATCCAATTAAAACAATGGATAACAATCAATCAAACAATTAGTCATATTTAAGTTTTTTTTAATTCTTCATTTAGATCGCCTTCTTGGCAAGTATTTCGTCAACTTGTTTGGACCATTTTTGACACCGACACAAATCAGCCAGTTCCTTCAACCCCCATCCATCAGCATCATCATCATCATCACCAACTTGATACCAACTCGGAAAGCATCGCATTGGATTCCGATACTCAGTTGACAACGACAAATTTGCGCAATCATTATCCAACAACAACAACAACAAGAAGCGCCAAATGCGGCAAAATGAGCATTTTTTCAAACGCACCGCAAATTATTCAAAAAGAAATTCACTTGTTCAAAAATTGCTACAATTATCAAACGGCCAATTTGTCTGGAAGTGAATTCGGCTTTGGTGATTTGAACAAAACGTCGTCGGAATGTGTCAATGTCAAAACATCGATCAATGCTTACGATCATCATGATCATCGTGTTTGCAGCAGTCCCGATTATAGTCACAATGACGAACACTTGATCAAGTTCAAATGGACGTGTGTCCATCGCATTCGGCAATTGTATTTTATATACGAATCGCTTATTATTACATGTGCTTTGATTGTGCTAATGCTGTCAACCGTTTCCGACTATCGCAGACCAATTGTACTCGATTGGAATAAAAGTACACCGCTGCCACCGCCAATAACAACAACAACTTTGATAACAAACTCTTCAATCAATTTGACAGAATCAGCGGTTGTATTAATGCCCCATAATTGGACTCAACTTGTTACTATTGACAAATTGACGTTGCCAAAAACATGGGTAATTTGTATCGACATGATTTTCCTTATGGCAATAAGTATTGACGTCCTAATGCGCCTAATATTTTGTCCATCAATTAGGGTTTGGTTTTTTTCCGTCTATACCATAATCGACATCCTGTCACTTATTCCATGCTATTGCGAAATGATCATTTATGCAATTGTTTTGAGTCATCAAAACTCCATGACCAATTCAAATCAGTGGATGATTGTCCATATGCTGCAAACGACCAAATACATTCTTGTTTTCAAGGTTTTCATTGTTTTGCGACTGTTCCGATTGTTGCGACGTCACCGGGGTACAAAAGTTTTGTTGTACACTATCCGAACGACCATTTCAGACGTATCGATTATCATTATTCTAATTTTGGAAAGTGCCCTATTTTTTGGCACAGCCATTTATTTTGTTGACAACAATTTTTCCGACATTCCACATGGCTTTTGGTGGGCCCTCATTACTATGTCGACGGTTGGATATGGCGATTTAGTTCCCAAAAATACGTTGGGATATATTGTAGCTATGAATTGCATCGTTACTGGTACCCTACTTATATCGTACACAATTCCCGTCCTAGTTAATCACTTCATTTTGTACTATTCACATGCCGACCAATTGTACATGGTACGACAATTGCACTGCAGCGCCAAATACAAAATTCGAAACAAAACGATGGTAAAATATTTGATGAAGGCTTTGATGAATGCCAAACAATCAAAGGCTTATCCCATTACAGGTCAAAATACAAATTGTATTGCCCATTTAAAGTCATAATTCAGTTGGACAAAATCTATCATAAAACACCAACATGTCAATGCGACGTCGCCTTTTAAACCATGATAAACACAACGAATTTACAATAATATTGAATGATTGATTTATTTTCAATTTTCAAATTAAATTCCAATGTGTAAATAAGATGCGAAAAATTATTATCTAGTTGTTTTTTGCCCTGGTATTTTCAAAACTGTACTTTGAAATTATGCATTTATTTTGGACGAAATGGGATGAAAAATGAACAATTTCTTGCAACACTATTTATTGGTGTCTTTGATTACAATGAATTGTGTGCATTTAAATAGAGGAATGTAAATTTGAGTAATAAAAAGTATATTTCCAAGGTAAAATGCAAAATGTGTTATTTTTATTTAACGGTTGCTGCCAACGCCGTTCCAAAGAGCAGGTTGACTAGATGAACAAATTTCTGTCACAATTAACACACAATAAATAACGAGTTTTTGTAACATTAGATAATTGGATTAGATGGTCTAGCGGTACATCGCTCGAATTCGGACCTCGGTGGCCATCGGGGTTCGAATCCCATCATCGGCACTAAAATGCGGGCCCACGTTTGGCTTGGCTAAAATGTCCACTGCTAAAAAATGCGTTTCTCGTGCAAACATTTAAAGTAGCAAACATAAAATAATAAATAAATAAATTGTATAAAGTCAGAAAATGAACTAGCCTAGAAGATCCCAATTCTAGATATACATAAAAGTTTTAATTGTAAAGTTAGCTACCTGACGTCTGGTAACACAATGTATATTGCTAGAAAAACAATAAAGCGATACTATTCCGACAGAAAAGTGATAACGCGACCCAGATGACAGGATTGAGTTAAAGACAAAAGCAAACTCAATCTTCGATTAAGCCAAGAAAATTACTGGGTCAAATTCTACGTTTACCGTTCGAACGACCAGCAAAAACAGTTTTGGAATAAGTTGAAGTAAACTACAGAAAACTTGGCTAAATACCATTCGGGAAGATCTAATTCAAATAAGTGTTTTATGGGATCAAATAACAATTTTGGCAAAAGGTTTAAACACGTGCAATTGTTTTGTTGCTCCATGTTCTTTTTAATTTATTGTTTTTACTGTTGGTGTTATCTTTTCCCATAATTTATTAAAACAAAAAGGTTTTATAATAATAATAATAATAATAATACATAGGGTTTATTAAACATTTTTTAGGTATTGCTCTAGTAGAGTTTATTAATATTATTGTTGTTATTACTATTGCTAATAGTACTATTATATTATTATTATTATTATTATTATTATTAATATTATTATTATATTATTATTATTATTATATTATTTTTATTATTATTATTTTATTATTATTATTATTATTTTTTTATTAGTATTATTTTTTATTTATTATTATTATCATAAGCTTTAGTATGTCACTGGAGGTACATTTAGCATGTAAACACATATATAACACAATTGTTGATTTCATTAACAAAAATTATTAATTCAAAGTAAAAGTAAAAAATAGCAATTAGACAACTTAAATTATTATTAATGCATTTACTTGACCAGTATTTTTCAACTAATATAAAATAACTGTTGTCACAAACTTTTACATTAGATAGTAGGCGCATAACATCAATTTTATTGATGATAAATCTGTCATTGAATAACAGTAGTAACAAGAACATATTTTCTGGTAAAAGCGGTGTGATTTAGCGATACAGCGCTCGATTTGAACGTAGTAGACATGGGTTCAAATCCCACCACCGACCCACTAAATGCGGGCCCACGTTCGGCTTCATTAAAATGTCTACTGCTAAAAGACATGTTTTTTGTAACACATTCAAAGTTGTAGAGATGAAAAATAAAAATTTTGAAACACGTTGAAAGCTACTATGATAATATTTCCTTAAAATATAAATTAATTCTAGTAATTGTTATCTTATTGCCCCATGCTTATTTTTTAAAGCAAAAGGGTTTTGTAATAATAATAATACATGATTTTAATAATATGAATAACATGGTTTTGTCAAAACGATTTCTCACTATATATATATATATATATCAATCAAATTGGCAAGTTGTTTCATTGTTTTTAGACAAGTATCTAGTAAAAGCATTTCGAACACATTTTGAAAAATTGTAATAATAGTTGCTTTTTCTACAGTAACGTCTGCAAAGTTGAGTTGTGGTGTTTATCCATACATTCTCTAATTAGTAATAATTACTTTTTAATTTTTATTGATTTTTTGATTGTATAATGCAATTGTAAAAAAATATTAACCAATCAGCTTGTACTATTTAGTTGGTAAAAATAATGGCAAGTTATTAAATCTTAAACAAAAAAAATGATTTTCAACGATGATGTTGATAATAACATTTTTCGTAGTTGAACTTTACCGCAGCCATTCTCGAGTTTGTTCAAGAGGAGACAAATGCTAAAAACGCATGTCAAAAAATGTTGAATTTTTAACAAAATATGGTTTAAAAAAGCAAATCGACGATACACAATGTCAAACAAGCAACAGTAACAAAGCAAAAAAATAATTGCGACAATAAAAGAAAGTTCAATGCATTATATTCAAAATTGCAGTAGCAATACAATTACATGAAACAATGTTGTATTGCCCCATGCTATTCTAAGTAAAATTAAAAAATAAATAATAATAATAATAATAATAATAATAATAATAATAATAATAATAATAATAATAATAATAATAATAATAATAATAATAATAATAATAATGAGGATAATAATAATAATAATGAGGATAATAATAATAATAATAAGGATAATAATAATAATAATAAGGATAATAATAATAATAATAATAATAATAATAATAATAATAATAATAATAATAATAATAATAATAATAATAATAATAATAATAATAATAATAATAATAATAATAATAATAATAATAATAATAATAATAATAATAATAATAAGGATAATAATAATAATAATAATAACAATTAAACAATTTTATCTGTCAACTGTCGAATTATCTCAAATGAATAGTTGACATCATTTTCTGTAATGTCGGGAGCACAAATGGCAAATCGGATGTAAAATGTGTAATTTGGACGGTGATATTCGGACGAAACGAGATAAATTCGGCCATCTAATTCGATGTTTTCAAACAACTTTTTTGTCAATTCATTGTCGTTCTAAAATTGTTTGAAACAAGCGACAATATGTTGACTTATTGGAAATTATTGTGCTAGTTTAGCAGCACAGTGCTTGAATTGAACCTGGGCAGGCATGGATTAAATTTTAGTCACCGGCATTAAATGCGGATTTACGTTTGGCTTTGCTAAAATGCCCATTGCTAAAAATGCGTTTCTCGTCAAAGCATTTAAAATTGTAAAAATAAAAATAATAAATTAGTAATTGAATGACAGCAATTGTACAGTTTTAAAGACAACAATTCCACGTACCTTGACTAAAACTAAAACAGAACACAAACGGTAATTGTGCCGGGGTGATCTAGAGGTACAGCGCTTGAATTCGGACCTCGGTGGGCATGGGTTCGAATCCTATTACCGGCACTAAAATGCGGGCCCACGTTCGACTTTGCTAATATGTCCACTGCTGAAAAATGTTTCTCGTAAAACATTCAAAGTAAAAAACATAAAATAAAACAGCAAAATGAAGCGTCTGTTTTAGTGAATAGAAGCATGCTTACACTCATAATATTTGAAAGCTATCTCAAAACATATTGATAAACCAAAGTAGATACTTGGAAAAGGCAATTAACACTGTTATAAATTTAGACAATTAATTTTAACTAAGAAATTGGACAATAATTACCAATTTTGCTACATGTGCATAAAAAAATAACAGATTGTTACAATTGTTTTACTTAGTTGAAGAATAGTTATTTCATTTTAATTTCAAGTTTATGTTTGTTACTCTGAATATTGTGCAGGAAACATCTTTCAGCAGTAGACATTTTAGCGAAGCCGAACGTGGGCCCTTATTTTGTGGGCCGGTAGTGGGATTCGAACCCTCATGCTCACCGAGGTCTAAATCGAGTGCTGTACTGCTAGACGATTATTATTATTATTATTATTATTATTATTATTATTATTATTATTATTATTATTATTATTATTATTATTATTATTATTATTATTATTATTATTATTATTATTATTATTATTACTATTATTATTACTATTATTATTATTATTACTATTACTATTATTACTATTATTATTACTATTACTATTACTATTACTATTACTATTATTATTATTTCTATTATTATTATTACTATTACTGCTAGACGATTATTATTACTATTATTATTATTATTATTATTATTATTATTATTATTATTATTATTATTATTATTATTATTATTATTATTACTATTATTATTATTACTATTATTATTATTACTATTACTATTACTATTACTATTACTATTACTATTACTATTACTATTACTATTACTATTATTATTATTATTATTATTATTATTATTATTATTATTACTATTATTATTACTATTACTATTACTATTACTATTATTATTACTATTATTATTATTACTATTACTATTATTATTATTATATTATTATTATTATTACTATTATTATTATTATTATTATTATTATTATTACTATTACTATTACTATTACTATTACTATTACTATTATTATTATTATTATTATTATTTTATTATTATTATTATTATTATTATTATTATTATTATTACTATTATGTGGTTGATAACCTTGTCAATTACCAATCGGAATATAAAAATGTAAACGTACCTTTATTCGGAAGCATATCAAACCCATGCGTACTTCATTTAAAACTTCAAACC
The DNA here is from genome assembly GCA_025895645.1 of Cardicola forsteri. Taxonomy (NCBI): domain Eukaryota; kingdom Metazoa; phylum Platyhelminthes; class Trematoda; order Strigeidida; family Aporocotylidae; genus Cardicola; species Cardicola forsteri. The sequence goes on along the minus strand of JAKXYG010001095.1, from coordinate 78,523 downwards.
GTCCATCTTTTAATATCAAGTTTTCAAAATATTTTGCCAGATTAATGTGCTAAAAATGATTATTGACAGATTATTTCAACTAAATAAACATTACCAAGGCAATCATAATTGTCTCTTTATATATATATATATATATATATATATATATATATATATATATATATATATATATATATATAGTAACGAAATATGAAACGAAATCCTATATTGACCTATTATTATATTTAAGAATATTAAGCACTTGTTACTTATCATAGACATATTTAGGAATTATTAATAAATACTTTGGATAAAACTTTATTGGAAAATGTATAAAGTATTATTCGTAATATAACATTGTAATTATAATATACAGCCATACACATTTTGGCAGTAATGCAATTTGTTAAAAAAAGAAATTTATTAACTAAAATACATTAATATATAAAGAAAAGGTTACAAACTTTGTGATGTCAACAATTCAAGTGACATTCACTTCTGTTTATAACTTGTGCCAGTTGTTTTAAATCTGAGACTATCAAGGTACCAAGAAAATCCTTTGAAACTCGATTTTTCATAACATAAATGATATTCTCTATAAGTAATACGTTATTTTACAACTTGTTAACCTAGCCTTTTTAAAAACCCAAAACAAAATTAGTAACGTTTAAATCCGGAATGTAGATAATCAAATGTACGAAGGTCGGGCTTTTGCACTTTAAATAAATCAAACGCATAATACATGTTACGTTATACTAAAAAACATACTACCAATTCTAAACTGTATTCTGAAACATGATTTTGAACAAGATTTCATTACTTTTTTATAATTTATATAAAACAAATTGAAAAATGTGTGTGCTGATTTTACTAATTTCATGTTTTAGAATACAGTTTAAAATTGGTACTTTTTTGGCATGTTATGTGGTTGTTAAATAAATGTACTTTTTGAAATATTTACTAACAGGATGGTACAATAAATTCTCAACGAGCTTCCATTAAAAACAATTTTTATTTTTTACATTTTACTGTTTTACCGATAGACATTTGACCGAAGTTAAATGGGGACTTGCATTTGGTGCTGATGGCTGGAATCAAACCCATGACCACGAATGTTCGAGTTAAAACACGCTGGCCCCTTTCACAATTTAAAATGTGTTGTGTGATGGTGGTTTAGCGGTACAGCACTCGACTTGGACCTAGTGAACATGGATTCGAATCAGACCACTGGTCCACTAAATGCAGGCCCACGTTCGGCTTTGCCAAGATGTTCATTGTTGAAAGATGCTTTTGGCGTGCTAACATTCAAAGAAATAAAAATAAATAAATCAATAAACAATGAGTATCGTTTGCTAACATACGTTTCGGATATATGCCTGAAGTCTTTTGACTCCGAAACGTCTCAAAGTAAACCACACTTTTAGCGAACGAAATCGTCGTCCCAATGGTATCTGCCAGTGCTGAAATTGAACCAAGAAGGAACACCCCTTATTATGACATTGCAAATAGTTGGTAAAATTGTAATGCGTCTTAAATTGCCTTAAATCAATTTGCAATAGAAAACGAAAACGATGGTGTTAATTTTGGGTAAGTATGAGTTTGAGTGCCACCACTATTACTACTACTACTACTACTACTACTACTACTACTACTACTGCTATACTACAATAATAATAATAATAATTATTATTATCATTATTATTATTATTACTATGTTTATTATTATTATTGTAATTATTATTATAATTAATTTTATTTTTAGTATTATTTATTACTTATTATTATTATTATTATTATTATTATTATTATTATTGTTGTTATTATTATTATTATTATATTGATACTGGTAATATCGTACGCGAAAATCATTATATTGTTGTTGATGTTTGTATTTCAAATAGGTAGGATTGACTTTAAACGAGTTGACAATCCATTGCAATTCTCGGTACCTAAAAAATAAATAACAACATACAATTGATGAAACACTGTTCAACATTTTAAAACTTACCTTGTTATTGCTGTTGTTTTACACTAACTGCTTATGCTGCTTAAAAAATTCGATTTGGAAACAAAAACATCAATACAAACACATACATGTAAATGTTCACTTTTATAGTTTACCCCATACTACTGTATGCAGTCAAACGGTGAACGCCTACTTATTTTAAGAAACGACAGTTGTAGATACATTTGAAGGGGAATGTCTTAAATAGATATGACACAACACCTATTTTACATAATCTGCATTAGAAAATAAAACAAACAAGATTAGCAACAACAAATGTTTTGAATTTTATTACTAGTGACATTCTAACGAAACACATTATTTATTGAACTCAATCCTAATTAAATATTACACTTTTAAATATCCACTAAAAAAACAAAGCGTACTTAGATAAAAAATTGTTTAGAATAACTTTTCACTAATTATTGAAATAAATATATTTGCACGCTTCTGTCATCAATCATTATATTTTTACTGTTTTACGACAAAAGTACATTTGTGACAAATGAACATTGAATCGGCGTTTAGTTCCCCTAAAGGAACTCGCCTTGTGTAACTATAAAAAGTATTTGTTAATCAAAACAAGATGCAAGTAAAGAAAGCAAAATGTTGTTGATTAGAGCGCGGAATTAATAAACTAACTGCTCGAGCAAAACTGCTTAGTCAACATTGTTACAGAAATTAATGAACATTCCCATTGATTCATTAATTTAGTTTGCCTACTTGTAAATGTTTTGACGGCAAAGGCACATTTCAGTAGTGAACATTTGAGCGACGCTTAACGTGGGCCTGCATTCAAGGTCGGTAGTAGCTATCAAACCCATGCCCAGCCAGATTCAAGTCGAGAACTGTGCAGTTAGATCACCCAGTAATTATTTATTGATTCGGTTGTTATTACTTGGATGCCTTACAAAAAATATGATTAGCAAATGGACGTTTTAGGAAATTTAAACGAGAGTCCGCATTTTAGTACCGTTAGTAGTACTTAAACTCAGGTTCACGTAAGTTTGAGTCCACTGCATCGCCTTGGCAATGGGAAGCAAGCACTTTTAAAAAAAAAGAAGTATTTTACATTTCAAACAGATTGTTTTGTTTGTTTTGTAGAAATGCGTTTTTAAACAAAGAATAAACAATAAATAATTACCAAATAAAAATATTATTTGGTAATATAAAGGGAACTCAATGCTTTATTTTTATTATTAAACATGATTTTTTTAAATTATATCCATATTACCCTTTTTATTTTCATTAGCCTTTATAGTTCAGACTACGGTAAAATTGGAAATTACATTTTTTACACCATATATATATATATATATATATATAATCCTATTAAAAATGTAATAAAAATGGTAAACATATAGCTTTGTATATTTACATCTAATTAACATTATTTTTAAACTAGAAGCACGTTTATTTATTTTTAACCTTTAGTAGTTTTGTCATTAAAAACAAACAGACTACATACAGAATGAATGTTGGCTCAGTATTTGTGATTCTAGATTAGACATTGTGATTGTTATGAGTATATTCCTTCTTTTCGGAGCAAAGAGTGAACTGTAAAATTTACTCAATAATAAATCTACTTGGTTTGAGTCAACCAGAAGTCTTGTACAGCTGTACTGTTTATGTTGAAAAGTGTTTTATATAAACGTACCATATTACAGAACAATCAAAATTGACCAAAAGCCATTTGTGTGGATTGAATACGAACGAATTTGCATACTGAAATGATAATAATTTTAAAACGTTTTGAATAATATTGATAACTAAAATATAACTAGGAATATTTGCGGTTTCTTGTATTTCGTTTTCTTTTAAATCCTTTTACTTTGAAAAGCATCGGAGCATCAAGATTGTTTCATATGATTGTACATTAAATTTTTGATTTTAAAGATTTGTGATTATCAAAATTGAAAGTGTATTTGAATTTTGCTATAACTCGTTATCAGAATCATGTTGTTTTTACTACTTTTCCGTAGTTTAATAAAATAATATCTTCTTGTTGTTCTACAGCATTAGCTTTTTTACAGAGGTCAGGTTGCTAATCTTGTTCCCAAACCCTCATCCTTTCTTAATCGCACTTGGAACCAGTTACGGTAGTTAGAATAATAATAATAAGAAGAATAATAATAATAATAATAATAATAATAGTATCAATAATAATAATAATAATAATAATAATAATAATAATAATAGTAACAATAATAATAATAATAATAATAACAATAATAGTAATAATAATAATAATAAAAATAGTAATAATAATAATAATAATAATAATAATAATAATAATAATAATAATAATAATAATAATAATAATAATAATAATAATAATAATAGTAATAATAATAATAAGAATAATAATAATAATAATAATAATAATAATAATAATAATAATAATAATAATAATAATAATAATAATAATAATAATAATAATAATAATAATAATAATAATAATAATAATAATAATAATAATAATAATAATAATAATAATAATAATAATAATAATAATAATAATAATAATAATAATAATAATAATAATAATAATAATAATAATAATAATAATAATAATAATAATAATAATAATAATAATAATAATTTATTGAAATGATGTTTGTTGTTTTATTTACCAATATTACATTTTTTAGCGGCCAAGTAGCTGATCTGGCGTTCAAATCCCACTCCTTTCTCAACCCGTTTTGAGACCGGTCTCAATGGAATTGAATCCTCATTAAAATTTGCTAAATATCCATTTTTCATTTCGTGTTTTCCGTCAAACATCGAAACAACAAAAGTCCAAATAAAAAAATTAAATTAGTAATCAATACCGGTAGTTTTAACTTGATTTTTAATAAATCTTTAATGCACTTTTTAACTATTAAACACAATCATGACTGTTTATATTATTCATTTCAAAATAAGTCCATTTTCAAAATTTTGATTTGTCATTTTTTTTGTTTGTTTATAGCCGGGTAATGAAAAGGAAATATCTGTTCAACTTTTCATAATATTAATAATAATTATTATTATTATGTTTCTACATACTACACATCGAAAAATGTAAACATGTATTTTAAATAACATGAAAAAATGTTTATTAAATTTAAATTTCCTTTTCGTCGTTAAATTTTGAAACGCTGACAAGAAATTTAATGTCAAATATTATAAATATCTATTTTACTCTCTAACGAAAATAAAATTTTATCATGATTGAAGATAAATATGGATACTAAGTTCAATTTATGACATATATAATATATATATATATATATATATATAACATGTTCACTTGCGTAAAATATATTTCTCTTCATATGTTGTTGTTTATTTTATTTTATTTTTTCAATCAATACATCAATTTGGGTTTTAAATAGTTTGATATAATTTACATTAAATTGTTTCAAATTATTCAAAATTTATTTTTCTTAAAACTAAAAAAATGTCTATTTTAAATAAGAATTTTTTACTTACATAAATAATAAAAAATTTTTAAGATGAAACTGCCAAAGTGGCATGGAAGTACAGCGCTCGACTCAAACCTGGGTGAGCATGGGTTCGAATTCCACCATCAGTTGAAAGATGCGTTTCCCATCAAAACATTTAAAGTAGCAAACATAAATAAAAAATAATAATAAATATACAAAAGTGTATATGTTCAGTTTAAAGTTCAACTAAAAAATAAAGCGATTTGAATTAAAATAAACCAATAAATGGATTTACCCAAATTAACTTTTGGCTTGTACAAGTGCATATTGTTGTTGCTAGGTGAAATAAACAAAACAAAGATTTTGTAAAACTTAAAAGACTAAAAATTAAAAATTTTAACTAAATGTTATAACTAATTTAAATATTTTACATTTTTACATAGATAGTTTGTTCAAGTACTGAAAAAGATTCTGATAATAAAAATTAGTCATTTGTCAATCTGCTAAGAAAATCAATATTTAGTGCTAATTTATGTTTTATATGACCTTGTCTGATTTGGGACTTTTTCTACTCAATATTTGGTAACTGTGATTGGTTAAATTTTATTGACTGAGTTTTATAGTATAATAATAATAATAATAATAATAATAATAATAATAATAATAATAATAATAATAATAATAATAATAACAACAACAACAATTGAATGTTTTAAGAGAAACATTTTAGGAAAAAAAAAACGGGGAAATAAATTAGATAACTCTCATTGATTAAAATTTTATTAGCCCAATGTTTTTAAATGAAAAAAGTTTAAAACTGCCAACAAGCATGTCAAAATTTACAAAATTAAACATTTTCGAATTTTATTTTCTATAATTTTGTAAAACAGTGTTCTTTTTTAGCACAGAATGGCTTTTGAATTAATATTACCCTAAAACGTGCTAAATAGATCTTTTGAAAATAGAACGCAAATATTTTATTTTTATAACAAAGTATTTTTGTTACAATAAAACATTTTTAAGTTTGCAATATAATTTTTTTTAAACTCTTCATTTAAACAAAAATTCAAATTGTTTGTATGATTTTATAAATTGAGTGTTTTTCTAGAAATGTGATTTTATTATCTTTCACACAAGCAGACAACTAAACTATTATTATCATTCCTATTGCTTTTATTGCTATTATACTTCTGTTATTGTTATTATTATTATTATTATTATTATTATTATTATTATTATTATTATTACTATTATTATTATTTTTATTTTTATTATTATTATTAGTATTATTATTATTATTATTATTATTATTACTATTGTTATCATTATCATTATTACTATTATTAATATTATTATTATCATTATTATTATTATTATTATGATTATTGCTATTACTACTACAATTATTATTAATAAATATAATATTATCATTATTACTATTATTGTTATCATTATTATTGTTACTATTACTATTATTGTTACAACTACTGTTATTATCATTATTATTAATATTATCATTACTGTTATTATTATTTTTATTAGTATTATTTTTATTGTTTTTATTATTAGTGCTTGAATGCTTTATAAGAAACATTTTTCACCAAGTGGATATTTTGACAATAACGAAATAAGGGCCTACATTTGGTGCTAGTTGTAGCACTCAAATCCATGTTTACTCAAGTTTGAGTCTAGGATGTACAACCAGACTACTTGGGTAATGACAATGGGACATGTGTTTGCTATTACAACACTCTAATTGAGCCACTTATTCCATCTTGTCAGAATCTTTAATTTATTGAAATTATTGATACGTTCTTTTAATAGTCGCATAGTCGCAGTTTGAATATAAACCAAGCTAGTTGGCTAATGTTTTTATAACGTTATGATTGGTTATTGCGTCTCATTTTTTATTGGTTAATGTTGAATGCAATTCAATCTATTTGAATATCACATGTACTTTAACTAATTGTATAAAAAGAATACCTCTATGCCTTTGTACAAGTATCGATTTTCTGGGCAAATAAATGCCGAACCGGCGTAAGCTGCATCGACGTGAAGCCATACGCCATATTTGGCGCATACAGGACCAATTTCATCCAGTTTGTCAAAAGAACACAATCCCGTTGTACCCAAGGTAGCGGCACACTAGATAACAAGACAAATACGATTAATTGAAATTGTGTTTAAACATTGAAAAATATTGAATATCGAAAATAATAATATAATGTTTCTTGACTATAGAAAGTCTATTTTACTGATAGCATTTACAAATACATATGAATACTTTTCGTTTATTCAAATAAAAGGTTGCATATTATAAGATAATTTTTACATAATATAAGTGCAACTTTGCATTTATGGACCAAAGCAGAATCATATGTATACATCTGTGCATTATGTCAATATTCTACTATAATTTTAATCCAGGATGCATCATCTTGTGGAGATGCCACAGGTAGAAATATTACTTTTACTCAAAGTGCTAATTGATATTGTAGTTTTAAAATTTTATTATCATTTCCATCAATAACATGATTAGTTAATCACATAGAATAAAACAAAACGTTTTATTATTTTTTTTTAAATTATTATTTTTATTTTATGTTTGCTACTTTGAATGTTTTACGAGAAACGCATTTTTTCAGCAGTGGACATTGTTTAGCGAAACCGAACGTGGGTCCGCATTTTAGTGCCGGTGATAGGATTCGAACCCGGATGTCCACCGAGGTCCGAATTCGAGCGCTGTACCGCTAAGCCACCCCAGCACATTATTAAATAACAACAAACAATATAATAACAAACATACAAAGAAAGGAATTAATCCTTTTTTAATATCTTCTTCGATGCACTTTTTCAACGCGTCGCCTGTCATTTCGTACAAGTCGTTTGATTGAACTTTGGTCAATTCGAGCATACTGATAAGACCAGCTCGTTCAACTGAACTGTGAGCCTGTATTTAAAAATAAGCTCGTTAATATTTACATATTGCACCAATCTGCAATAGACAATAACTGATAACTTTTAACTGCTTTGTAGATATCTAGTTTTAAATAAATTTATTTTATTTTTACTAATTTAACGGGTAGCTATTTGAGCAAGGTCGAACGTGGCAAATAATGGTGTTTGCAAAGCGGAAGGGTTCAAGACTGGTATTGCATGCTGGTCCTTGTTTGTACCGAAGTGGTCAAATTTGGGTTCAAATCCCACCATCAGTATTAAATGATGGACCACATTTGGCTTTGTTAAAATAGCCACTGCTAAAAGATGCCTTTTCCGTCAAAACATTCAAAGCAGTAGAAATAAAAATAACAGCAAATTAAAAAAGATCAAAGTCCACTGGGTAAAACATATTTGCTATAAAATATTGAAGCAGTAAAAACAAACCATTAGAAAATATCAAAGACATTTAATTGTAAAAGGCTTTCCAACTAGTGATAAAACGTCACGTCGCTTGAATGTTTTAACGGCAAACGCATCTTTCAGCAGTGGGGAAAAACATGGGCCCGCATTTGGTGGATTGGCAGTGAGATTGGAAACCCCGATGTCCACCATGTTTAAGTTGAGTGCTGTATCATTAGACCACTCCTGCATTTGTTCAAAATATATTTGTCACAAACAAACAAAATTCATTTATTCATTAATATACCTGATCGGAATAGTAGCCAATTAATTTGGAAGCAACTTCGTGTTTTGTAGCAGTTAAATGTTGATCTTGATACTTCTTGATAGATCGATTTCGTGCGGCCAGTAAGGCAATAAGTGTTCCTTCGCTACTTGAACTCTGCCAAGTTAACAACACGATAATTAGAAAATGTTCGGGGTAGCCAACTAACTGCTGATTTTCTACAACGTTTGCGTCGGTCTAATTGCCACATCCACTTTTACGTTCTGACCCTTTTTTATCCACTATTTGTCCACTTCCTCCATATTACGTCACCTCTACCACAAGTAAATTAATAAGTCAATGTCAATAATTGCTTTTTGTATGTCAGTCTTCAAACATGTTAATTCAACCATGCTTATTTTTTATAGGAAAATGCTTTTGTATTAATAATAATAATAATAATTATTATTATTATTATTATTATACTACCACTACTACTACTACTAATAATAATAATAATAATAATAGTTACTATTATTATTATTATTATTATTATACTACTACTACTACTACTACTACTAATAATAATAATAATAATAATATTATTATTATTATTATTATTATTATTATTATTATTGTTATTATAGAATGATAATACTAATACTAATACTACTACTAATAATAATAATAATAACAGCAATAATGATATTAATATTAATAATAATTTAAATAGTAAGACTAATATTATTATTAATAATAATAATAATAATAATAATAATAATAATAATAATAATAATAACCGTTTTAATATAAAGTTATTCCCAATGTGGATTCAAACCATCTACAAACCTAACACGTTACAATGTGTAAGCGTTGATCAGCAAATATATTTTAACATTTATATTATTATATTTAAAATACATTATTTTGCATCTTTAAAATAATTAAATAATTTAAAATTTTACAAAATGTATTTTTTTCATTTACGATATAAAAACCATTGGTTGCAATTAATATTAAAATTTGAATTATTTTAAATTTAAAGATTTTAATTGCTTCAATTTTTAATATATTTACAAAACCCATTAGAAAAAATTAATATTGTTTAATTTAATTTTATCGAAGGTAAGGCATTAGCAAAAATATTATATGTTTAATATTAGTAACTAGAACGAAATGCTACAGCAAATCACAGTGCGGTCTTATTTCCACGTCAATTCTAACGATTAGTAGTCATTTCTGCATTTCACTCCAATTGATTAAAAAGTAAATTTACTAATTTATTCCTTATTCTATTTTCAAACCCTTTGTTTTAATTGTACGTTAAATTTTTGACTTTGGAAATTGTGCATATCAAAGATTAAACTTTGATTCAAATTTTACCGAATCTCATCATCGGAATCACGCTGCTTTTATTATTTTTTTGTCTTAGTTTAATAAAATGTTTGTTTCTTTTATTCTCAACCCCTTCTCCTTTCTCAACTGGGCTTGAAACTGACTACGGTAGAGTTGTATTTTAAAATAACAATAAGATTTGAACTTCCAATTTAGAGTAGGAATATTGTAACATGCTTACTTATATCATTTTGGTACGTTGTTACAGTACGTATTCGTACGCAATAACTAAATTTAAAGCACAAATTTTTTAATGATTAATTTTTGTTTTAAATTGAATTGGAATATTTTAAAATAACTAAGTAGGTATCAAATATATGTAATGCATAAAATGTTACATATTTCATTCAACACTAAATAATGATTAACTATTTTAAACGTAATCCAGCCCTACATCGCCGCCGGCACTCAATGCGGACCTACGTTTGGCCTTGTTGATGATAATCTTTTCAACAAAACACAAACAATTGTAAAAATAAAAAACTAGGCTAATTGAATTTTAATTTCATTTATAACTTACCTGAATTACACCGCCGCTATCGTCCCCTTCATAAAAGTCTTTTGGTAAACCGAGCATTTCAGCCAGCCATTTTGTAATCCACACTTCCAATTCGGTACAAACAGGACTCGACGCCTTGACATAAATACAATTTCCATTAATAGAACAAATAGTTCATTTGTTTACATGAACACTAAACCTAGATTACTTCAATGTGGTTTATGTCAATGTTGTTTTTTTTTGAATTTATGAAGTAGTACTGGGAAAAAGATGACAATTTTACATTTGTTTTGCTATTAGAAAAACTCTATAAAATTATAAACAATTTTAAGTCATTTACACATCTACCCACATGCAGTGTTGACTAACAACAGTTAACGTATTCTTGGGAAAAATTGATTATCGTGTTGTTGTTGTTTTTAATAGTGCACTCTAATCTTCAACTTCCTTGTAACTGGTTCCAAGTCTGATTAATAAAGGAGAAGGGTTTGGGCTCACGATTAGCCAACTGGAAACAAAATATTGCTTAATAAGCAACAAGAGGACACCACTTTGTTAACCTATTCAAAAAAGAAGTAAAAGTAGCACCATTCTGACGACGGACTGTGGCTAAATCGAAAGAGATTTTCCAATCTTTAATATGCACGGTCGTTAAAAACAAAAATCTAATACACAATCGTATAGGACAATATTGTTTGGTCACGCTCTTCAAATCAAAAGGTTTTTGAAATAAATAAATAATAAATAAAATTCTAATCTTTTATATACAGGAACATATATGTCCGGGTGGTCTATCGGTACAGGGCTCGATTTGGACCTCAGTTGGCATAAGTTCGAATCCCACCATCAGTACTAAAATGCGGGCCCATGTTTGGCTTTGCTAAAATGTCCACTGCTAAAAGATATTTCTCGTAAAACATTTAAAGTAATAAACATTATATATGTTGTTTTCCTAATTACCAGTCACTATTTGTATTAGTTTTTATCCTTTCGTTTCCAATTGGAACAAAATATGGAAAATGGAAGATTTAAAAATTATCTTTTATTGCGTTGTTGCGCGCCGAATAGTAGGAGCACAACATACAATTTCATTATTGACAAAAATAATGTCGAAATACACTTTGTACAAACAAAAGCGTGAGCTAGGTATTGTGCAAACGTGACCTATAACAGTAAATAAATTGTATGCTATTGACACAATTATGAGTAGTTTATGAAGTGAATTGCCTTTGATTCCAGAAAAATGACATTTGTTGAAAGAAACGTAGACGATTGTTGATGTCTATTGTTTTTAAACAAAATCAAATTCATTCAGCTGTATTTGTGCACAAAAATACAAGATACCATCTATATAATCCTTATTTGCACTTAAGTTACAGTAAAATAAAAATTATTGATTTTCAAAGTCCCTTGTTTGCATTTATATATATATATATAATTTTATGTTTTCTACTTTGAATGTTTTACTGGAAACATGCCTTTCAGCAGTGGACATTTTAGCCGAACCGAACATGGGCCCGCATTTAGTACCAGTAGGTTGGGATTCGAATCCATGTTCACCCAGATCCAAATCTAGCGGAAGAACACTCTGCCACACACACACACACACATATATATATATATATATATATATATATATATATATATATATATATATATATAAACCTTTTTGATAACACAATGCTCATTTTTCTTACCCATGAAAATCCAATACATGACAATCCTCCACAAACAATATCACCGCAAATGCTTGCATATGAACAACCAGTTGGAAAGTAGGCGTGGAATTGTGGATGTTGCCAGTGAGTCATCTTAAATTTACATTCAAAATTGTTTACTATAATTTAATATTTTATTACTTATTTATTTATTTATAGTACTCTAAATGTTTTATGGAAAGCATCTTTCAGTAGTGAACATTTGAGCAAAGTCGAATGTGGGCCCCATTTAGTGGGTTGGTGGTGGGACTCAAACCTATGCCCACTAAGGTCCAAGTCGAGAGTTGTACTGCTGGACCACCTCGGTATATATATATATGAAGTATTTATTTTATTTTTTATGTTTGCTTCTTTGAATGTTTTACGAGAAACATCTTTAAGCAGTGGATATTTTGGCGAAGTCGAACGTGGGCCCGCATTTTAGTGCCGGTGATGGGATTCGAACCTCAATGTTCACCGAGGTCCGAATTCGAGCGCTGTACCGCTAGACCACCCCGGCACAATTTGTATTATTGCCATTTATGCATTAGTTAAGTTGCTTTCATAACACCATAACAACTTGATATTAATGTGTTCCTAGGTAGGTTAAAACTGTGCACTGCTATTAAAAGGAACAATGTGTCCAAAACTGTCAGAAAATATTCACATGTTTTATCTAATCTTGTGAATTAAATTTACTACGTCAATGGTTATTATATTGGGTTTTAATCATACTATTATGGCCTAAAACTGAACGTTTTCAAACAAGATAGATCTATAGATCTATACATCCGTGTAGAGACACAAAAACCACAAAAATATACATTATAGTAAACGTCTTTTGATAATAAAATACATTCAATACGATTTAAAATACAGATGATAATAATAGTTCAAGATTGCAGTTTTTCTATTCAATCTAACAATGCTTTTGTTAACACAATATTCGAAATTTAAAACAAAAAACACAACAAACTTCGTTTGTACGCATCAATAATCATTCCTACGGCAATATATGGGAGTGAAACGTGGAAACGTACGGACAAGATTAATAAGATGGTAGATGTTTTTCATCGCCGGTGTCTTAGAAGTATTTTAAAGATTACCTGGCGCAATCACATTTCAAATAATGAGATCATAAAAAGAACTGACTCTCGTTCACTCCATGACATTATTACAATTAGACGAAGAAAATTACTTGGTTAAATTCTACGTTTACCGCCCTAAAGACCAGCAAGAACGGTTTTGGAATGGACAATTGTAAATGATAAAAGAAAGGTTGGCAGACCAAAGAAAACTTGGCTAAGAACTATTCGGGAAGATCTAATTGAAATGAATGTTTCATGGGCACAAGCAAAACGTTTGGCAGAATGTTCAAATACATGGAAACATTTTGTTGTCTCATGTTCTCTTTGAATTACGAGACTTTGATATTAATTTTTGCTGTAATGCTTATTTTTTAAAGCAAAAGGGTTTTGTAATAATAATAATAGTAATAACAGCATGGAAAATAAATATGCCCAAGTGGTCTAACAGTATAGCGCTCGACTCGAACCTGTATGGACATGAGTTGGAATGGCACCACCGATCCACTAAAAGAGGGCCCTCGTTTGGTTTGGCTAAAATGTCCCCACTGCTGAAAGCTGACTTTGCCGTTAAACAAAAATAATTAATTACACACACATACACACATACTCCAGGCATAATAATATTATCCAAATCGCTTATAATTTGATTCCAACTTTCCGGTTCTTGAGGCGGATGATGATCAATCATCGAATCCAAATATTTTGCTCTTACTCGTGGAAATACATTGCGTTGATCGATGTGCTCCAAATAATTGGCCACATAATTGATTAGCCGGCACCCGTTGACTCGAAAATCGTCGTGATCTAAAATTGCCGCTTGCAATTGATTGTGATCTGCCACTAAAAACAACAACAAAATGTCCTTATTGACTACATTTGTTACCCGGAGTAATTGGAAGCCTAGAATTATGGCTCGATGGTAGTCATAAATTTAAAATCCCCAAATTGACTTACTAAATGTGGATTTTTGCTTGTTGCAAGTAAAAAAAATTGCTTTTTTTTAATAAGTACAAAACAAGTATGCTAAATAAGACATTTTTACAAAGTTCGTGTTTTGTACATATATTTAGTTTTATTCGACTATGAGTAGTAGTAGTAGTACAATCAAATCTTCAACTCTGCCGTATCCGGTCCCCAGTTTGGTCTAGATAGAAGGAAGTTTTGGGTGATAAGGTATGTTGCCAAAATAGCGACAAGAGGACACAACGGGCCTCCATTTGGCTTTACAAAATGTCCATTTACTGAAAAATATTTTCTGTAAAACATTCAAGTAGTAACAATTAAATGAATAAATTAGTGATATTATAGTACCCAATGTATGAAATGTTTACAATATAAATATTAAAAAACCAACATACCCAAATCTTTAGTAGATTGTAAGTCATCGTTGTTAGTCATATTGAAAATTGTTTTTAAAAAATGTATTTTTGAGTTTAAATAATCCAGCTGCAATTTGATTAATTATGGCATACGCCCACTCGTCCAGTTTTAATTGGTTGTTGCAAATAGTTTGTTTTTTCATTTATTTTTCAACTTAAATTAAGGATTTGATTAATTGGCATCGTTTGAATTATATTATAAAAAGTTTTAATTTATACATGAATATTGGTTAAACTAAAGCTTATGTAATAATTAACGCATGTTTTGCAACCGTTAACATGAGTTGCTTATTTCAGACATATTCCATTTTTTAATATATTTTGAAACATGGGGTGTTTTATATTTTTTAATAAAATATTAGAAAATTTAAATTGCAAAATTAATTTATTTTGTATTTTTTGTTACTTACAACATAAAAATTAATATATATATACTAGATAGGATGTTAATGATACTGAGGATTTGACTAATGTTTATAAAATCTCAATATTCAATAGTGGTGATATTCTTGACTGTTCATCCTTCATGTCGTGCATTCTGGAATAGGTTCCAACAAGCATCTAGACTAACAACAACAAGGACTGAGTGCACAGCAGCTTTCACTAGATTCCCATTTGGTGAATGAGTGCTAGCATACACCCAAGATGCTTAAAAGGCATCTCAAGTCGCATTGGATTAAAACATATCACATTGAACAGTTCTTGTTTGTAATGTTAAAATGGGGGAGGGAATAATTGTTTAAAGGACTATATTTATAATAAAAAATGCTCAACATTAAAATTATTTATATTAATTAAAAACTAACCTGATTAATTTTACTTATAGAGTAGTAAATAGTACATATATCCAGGTAAGCTTTCGAAGTATGAGAAATACAAATATTAAAATTTAGTTTTCGAATATTTTAAGAAAAACATACTTGCAGATTAAGCAACAGCATTAAATGCCAAATTTTGAGGCATTCCATTATAAATAAATAAAGTTTGGTTTTTAATAACGCGATCAGATAATGGTTCTTTCGATATTACAATCGGTATAATGCAAATAGCATAACTATAATGTACCAATAAGAACTAACATTATCAACTTGTAGATAATAGAAAAAATATTAAAAATCCAAATAGAAATTATGTGAGGTTGGATACATTTGCAGGAAACATTTAGAATAAGTTAAAAAAAAACTGTGTAAAATGTTTGAAAGAGTATTGTTATTAACAGGGAAACAAGATGAATACTATTTTTTTTAATTTTTTAAATAAATAGGCAACACTTTTTGAACTGTCATATAAAAATCGTTTTTCGTGTTCTTGGAAATTGAATTTATTTTACAGACAAAATAAACTGTAAGGTGTAAAAAGTAATTATTCATTTTTCTACAACTTCTGCATTATTTGGTAGCATTATAAAAAATTAAAACAACGTATAATATAATCAACAATTCAATTATAATTAACTACATTTATAGTGTTCCTTATATTTTTCTTCCTCATTTTATTGTCTCGTGTTAGTAGCCTTTTAAATTTTGTCATTTTAATTTATTAAAATCCACATTTTTAATACTTTTCATTTTATACAATTAATTTCAACGTTTGGTTTTTGGGTGCACAACTAATTTACTTGTAAAATTATATTTCATTACAATTTTTTCAATAATGTTTTACCACATATGACCATTATTATTATTATTACTGTCACTATTATTATTATCACTATTATTACTATTGTCATTGTTATGATTATTATTATTATTGTTATTAGTAGTACTATTACTAATGTTATTATTGTTATTATTATTATTATTATTGTTATTAGTATTATCATTAGTATTAGTATTACTATTATGATGATTATTATTATTATTACCGTTCAATTTTTAACTATTAAACACTTAACATAGCCACACAATAATCTATAATTGTGCAGGAAGTGGGACAAACTTCTACCTAGAAAAAGTCTTAAATGAATCAATTTAGTCAGTCCTAAGCCTGTATAAATATATTATAATATATTTTTAGCTCCTGCTAGAAACAATGATGTGTAGTTCTAAAACACCAAACTGCTTATTGAAAATCCTATCATCGTGACTTCAAATCTCTTATAGCGAGGTATTTCAACATTAAAAATATGATTTACAATTCTATCCCATACAAGCGTTTGTAAATTTGTCAACTAAAACTTTCAACTGTTTCACCTTGAGTTTTTCATTAAGACAAATGCTTCATTTGTTTACGGAATCAATTATTATTATGTCGTAATTCTATTGAATGAAATAATAGTAGTAATAATAATACTTAAACTTCTATATTAAATTTAGATTATTTTATATAGACAATTCTAATGGTAATTTAAAGAAAAAGTAATTACTTAGAAATATTTATATATTTATCGAAATTTGACAGTAAATACATATATTTATATTTATATTAACAATATTTAAATTTACGCCAAACGGATGCCAATATAAGCACTAATGATGGCTGTTGCAATCGCATTCATCCAATTCCACGAAATGGTTGACTGTGAATTCTTAGCCATCGTTTTTTCTAGAGCATTGCGCAATTTTTTTCGATAATTGTAACATGTATCCAAGGCTTCCTTCATTTGTAACCATTTGACTTGCAATTCTTTGTATTCCTCAAGACTGAATGTAACGCGTTTTTTAAACTTGTTCTTTGCCTTTTTGCCACTTTTTTTATTCAATTTGAATTGGGATGACACGACCCTTAATGTTTTATTTGACCGGCCAGAAATGGAAGCAGCCGTAGGTGTTGTTGTTACATCATTCTGTGAACTATTTGGTTTAGGAAAATCGTCGTCCAATCCAACAATGGAATCTTTTAAAACCATCAGAAGTTCGGTTACTTTTGTTTTAATAAAGTCTAAAATTGAAAATTCCTGATCGGCTGTTGTTGATGTAGCTTTTACAGTTGGGCTGCCTTTAGAATGGGCATAGCGTAAACGTTTGTGCAACTTGTTCGTATTCGTTTTTCCATCGCCATTTGTCTGAGCCGCAACCATGTTGATACGATATTCTTCGACATTATCGTCACTATCGTCATCTTCTTCCGACAATTTTTGATTCCAATCATCTTCATTCTGCTCGTCCACATTTGGCAAATCCGGGAAATCATTGTAAAACTGCGACATTTTTTTCAAACTCCTATATTTTTCATAATTTCTGTCAATATTGACGCTTGAACTGTCGACATCCATACGCGGTTCGGCTGCTGCATTCGGTTTGATCAAAGTCAAATTACGTTTCATGCCAAGAAATGTTGAAACGGCACCTCGAAACATTTCCGTCATTTTGCTAAATTTGTCCAAATCGGCGTTGGTATGATCGTGTAAAACTTCGGTTTCTGACACCTTTTCAGGCATCATGTTGGAAATGACCATTTTGAGTACAATTTCCATCAATTTGCCCAAAAATTCTGCTTTGCCCAGTGCATGAGTTGTAGTAGCTACTACTTTACTGTGATGTGAGTTGTTTTTGTGCACATTCAGCATGTCCTTTCCCAAACTCTGATGTATTTGGCAAATAATTTGTAGATGTAACTTTTTAATTCTTCTAGATTCGGTTGAAGCATGAAGAAATGGTCTTTACGATGTGCCAATGGCTTATCACTAATTGAATGTGGCACTACTTTGTAATTATTTGTTTCTTTGTTTAAAAGCAATGTCGATTTTTGCTTGTGCTTTTTTATTGTTTTTGTTGCATTTTTCTTACTCAATTTTGTATTTGTATTTGGGGTTTTTAATGCACTGTCAGGTTTCTGTATGGGTTTTAGCAATTTTGTTTTTATTTGAAGTTTATTATTATTATTATTATTAATGTTGCGATTGTGTTTTTTTGTCTTCAATTCATGATGAGTTTTAAGTGTTTTTGCCTTATTGACATATTGTTTTGTTAGATGATGCTTTTGTATTATCTTTCCATTATTAATACGTTGCTTCCGTGTTGGTATTTTCTTCAAATGTTTGTGCATTTGTTTGCGAACTTTCTTTTTTTGATTCAATTTGTTCGTCGACTTTGGCAATTTAGTTTCCTTTTGATATTTTTTATTTAATTTTTTTGTTGTTACTTTATTGTGCGATTTGTGCAGTTTTATTACATTGTGAGGTTTATAAATTGGATTGTGCATTCTAGTTATATTTTTAGATACTTTTGATGGTTTTTGTGTTGTTGCTTTCTGTGTAGTTTTAACCGTAGTAGTAGTATTAGCAGCAACAGCAGCAATAGTAGTAGTAGTATTAGCAGTAGTAGTAGTAGTAGTAGTAGTAGTAGTAGCAGTAGTAGTAGATTTTTTACTCTTCATTTTTACAACACTTTCTTTTTTATTATTAAGTTTACCTTTAAGTAGTACGCCACTTGCAGATGTGACCTTGACTACATCTGATTTTGTTGGCAATTCATGGACCGTGGCAGACACTGCATCAATTAATTTTTGTTTTGGTTGTGGTGACTCTGTTTCCAGTTTGGAATGCATCGATTTGGCGATATGTGGTTCTTCACGTGACACAAACTTCGGTTCATCCATATGACGTTTCGAAGATGCTGCTGCTGCGTTCATTGATTTTGTTTTTAGATGCAATTGGAACTTGGATGAAACCGTTTGGACATTAGATGGCTTCACATTGGCTTTATCTGCTTTTTCGTGTGATACAATTCTTGGTGGATTCATGTGATCTTTGGAAAATGCTGCGTTCACTATCTTTTGTTCTGAATGTGACTGTATCTTCGATGAAGTCATATGGTTTTTAGAAGGCATTACATGAGCTTCATTTGGTTTCTGGTGTAGTGCAAACCTTGGTGGATTTATGTGAACATTGGAAGATTCTGCATTAACTGACTTATGTTTTGAATGTGATTGAATCTTCGATGAAGTCATGTGGTCTTTAGAAGGCATTACATGGGCTTTATTTGATTTTTCGTTTAGTGCAATTCTTGGTGGATTCATGTGAACTTCGGAAGATGCTGCGTTTACTATCTTTCGTTCTGAATGTGACTGTATCTTTGATGAAGTCATATGGTTTTTAGAAGGCATTACATGAGCTTCATTTGGTTTCTGGTGTAGTGCAAACCTTGGTGGATTTATGTGAACATTGGAAGATTCTGCATTAACTGACTTATGTTTTGAATGTGATTGAATCTTCGATGAAGTCATGTGGTCTTTAGAAGGCATTACATGGGCTTTATTTGATTTTTCGTTTAGTGCAATTCTTGGTGGATTCATGTGAACTTCGGAAGATGCTGCGTTCACTAACTTTCGGTCTAAATGTGATTGAATATTCGATGAAGTCACGTGGTTTTTAGAAGGCATTAAATGGGTTTTATTTGGTTTTTGTTGTGA
This sequence comes from Cardicola forsteri, assembly GCA_025895645.1. NCBI lineage: Eukaryota > Metazoa > Platyhelminthes > Trematoda > Strigeidida > Aporocotylidae > Cardicola > Cardicola forsteri. Next base: position 58,097 of record JAKXYG010001095.1, on the reverse strand, counting down.
TGCAATTCTTGATGGATTTATATGAACTGTGGAAGATACTGCGTTAACTAACTTTTGTTCTAAATGAGATCGAATCTTTGATGAAGGCATTACATGGGCTTCATTTGGTTTTTGATGTGTTGCAATTCTTGGTGGATTCATATGAACTTTTGAAGATGCTGAGTTAACTAACTTTCGTTCTGAATGTGATTGAATCTTCGATGAAGTCATGTGGTGTTTAGAATGCATTACATGGGCTTTATTTGGTTTCTGGTGTGGTGTAAACCTTGGTGGATTCGTGTGAACTTTAGAAGGTTCTTCGTTAGCTAACTTTCGTTTTGAATGAGATTGAATCTTCGATGAACTCATCCGGTGTTTAGAATGCATTACATGGGCTTCATTTGGTTTTTGGTGTGGTACAAACCTTGGTTGATTTGTGTGAACTTTGGAAGATGCTGCGTTAACTAACTTTCGTTCTGAATGAGATTGAATCTTTGATGAAGGCATTACATGGGCTTCATTTGGTTTTTGGTGTGTTGCAATTCTTGGTGGATTTATGTGAACATTGGGAGATGCTGCGTTAACTAACTTTTGTTCTAAATGTGCTTGTATTTTCGATAAAGTCATCTCGTTTTTAGAATGCTTTACATGGTTTTCATTTGGTTTTTGGTGTGGTGCAATTCTTGGTGGATTCATGTGAACATTAGAAGATTCTGTGTTAACTGACTTTCGTTCTGAATGAGATTGAATCTTCGATGAAGTCATCTGGTTTTTAAAAGGCATCACATGTTCTTCAGTTGGTTTTTGGTGTGGTGCAAATCTTTGTGGATTCATGTGAACATTGGAAGATACTGCGTTAATTGACTTTGGTTCTGAGTGAGATTGAATCTTCGATGAAGTCATTTGGTTTTTGGAAGGTATCGCATGAACTTCGTTTGATTTTTGGTGTAGTGCAAACCTTGGTAGATTTATATGAACTTTGGGAGATGCTGCGTTGACTAACTTTGGTTCTGAATGAGATTGAATCTTCGGTGAAGTCATTGGGATTTTCGAAGACAACACATGGGCTTCATTTGGTTTTTGGTGTGGTGCAAAACTTGGCAAATTCATATGAACTTTGGAAGATGCAGCGTTGATTAACTTTGGTTCTGAATGTGGTTGAATATTCGATAAAATCATGTGGTTTTTAAAAGGTATCACATGAACTTCATTTGGCTTTTGATGTGATGCAAACCTTGGTAGATTCATATGAACTTTGGGAGATGCTGCGTTGACTAACTTTGGTTCTGAATGAGATTGAATTTTCGGTGAAGTCATTGGGATTTTGGAAGGCAACACATGGGCTTCATTTGGTTTTTGGTGCAGTGCAAAACTTGGTAAATTCATATGAACTTTGGAAGATGCTGCGTTGACTAACTTTGGTTCTGAATGTGGTTGAATATTCGATGAAGTCATCTGGTTTTTGGAAGGCATAATATGTGCCATATTTCTTTTTTGGTATAGTGTAAACGTTGGTGGATTTATGTGAACTGTGTTCTCTAATGTTGGTTTTAATTGTGGTTGAATCTTGGATGACATAATATTGTCTATGTTTGATTTTTGGTTTGGTGTAAGCTTTGGTGTATTTATTTGAGATTTGGAAGACGCTGCATTAATTAACTTGGGTTCTGAATGTGGTAGAATCTTGGATGAAGGCATCACACTGGCTATATTTGGTTTGTGGTATGGTGCAAACTTTGCTAGATTTGCGTGAACGTTGGAAGGCATCACAAGAGCCATATTTGGTTTTTGGTATAGTGCAAGCTGTGGTGGATTTATGTGAACTTTAGAAAACTCTACGTTAGTTAATTTTGTTTGTGATTGTGGTTGAATTGTGGATGAAGACATGTGAATTTTGGAAGGCATCACATTGGCTACATTTGGTTTTTGGTGTTGTGCAAACTTTGATAAAATCGTGTTATTTTTGGAAAACTCTTTCTTTGCTCCACTTGAAGCCAACTTGATAGTAGATACGTCAACTTTGGAAGACATCAAACTGACTGGCTTTGGTAATTTTTGTTGTTTCAATTGTTGGTAATTTGTTTGAACATTTTTCACTGAATTGAGTACTTTCGGATGGGCCGTTGATTTTGCATTTTGTAGGAACATTTTGAAATCGGCTTCAAGTTGTTTCCACTGTTTTAGTGCACTCTTTGCAGATTGTTCCAAAGCGGATTTAGATTTGTTTGACGAAGCCAAATTCATTAGCGTTTTTGTTGCATCATTTGTATGTTTCACTAAAGCTGGATTGTTGTTGTTGTTCTTATTGTTGTTCTTAATGTTGTTCTTGTTGTTGTTGTTGTTGTTGTTAAGTGAAGCCATCAATAACTCGCTATGGCGATTGTGTTTTAATTTGTCAAACGCATGCTTAAATTCAGACGGAACAAATTCATCACTATCAAGTAGATGGCGTTTGAACGGAGGCATTTTGTACGTAAATTTTCTCATATCTACTTCAGGATTCGGTTTTTTGTTGTGCGAATTCTAAAATGCGTTTAGTAAACGAAATACATATATATATATATATATATATATATATATATATATATACCAATCTAGACAGTTCCAGGTCTAGATAAAGGATGAGTGTTTGAGCACAAAGTTAGCAACCTGGCCTCTGTAAAAAATTTATATTGCTACAGAAACAATAAGAAGACTCCATTCCGACAAACAACGGAAGAGAAGTTACAATTAGACGAAGAAAATTACTTGGATAAATTTTACATTTACCGCCCGAATGGTTTTGGAATGGACAATTGATTATGGCGAAATGATGGTTGGGGATAGGCCACAGAATACTTGGCTAAGAATAAATGGGGGAAGATCTAATTGAAATAAATGTTTTGTAGATGATTAAACAAAAGTTTTAGCAAAATGTTCAAATAGATGAAATCATTTTGTTGCCCCATATATATATATATATATATATATATATATATATATATATGTTTTACAAGAAACATCTTTCAGCAGTGGACATTTTACCGAAGCCGAACATAGGCCCGCATTTTAATTCCGGCAGTGAGATTCGAACGCATACCCACCGAAGTCCAAATTCAAGCGCTGTACTGCTAGACGACTCCAATAAAGCAAGAGAGTACCGTGAGGTCTCCCCACTGACAAAAACTGCGCGCCCAAGCGAACCCGATTAGGGATCGTCGCGAGCTTCAACCCACCGAAGTGCAATGGCGAGCCTCCAGCCGGGGTCAGGGCTTTCGTAATCATTCTAAACCCGGCGCCAGGTATGTATATATTTAAAATCCAGGTACATATATATATATAGAGAGAGAGAAAGAAAATGAGGAAGAAAACTGCCCATAATAGAACACATGATTAAATTAAATAATCAATGACTACATTTTATTCTAGTTGACAAAAAGTCAAATTTTATTAAGGACTTTCCTATTTAGATGTATCAAACGTCTACTTGCTAGTGTAAATAGTTCAGTTTTGCAAAATTAAAAGTAACTAGAATTCTAGACTCAAAACTGACTGTCTATCAGTTTAAATGCCACTTATTCTATTTCTTCTTTTCCTCTTCGATGAAGAATTGCCGTTTCTGATCAGGTTCTCTATCGAACCAATTTAACTACTATTATGGCAAATCAGTAGTTTAGGCGCGGGTGTTTTTTACTGCCCAATGCCTTTCCTTCCCCCAAGCCCTCATCCGCTTAAGACTGGCTAGATTGACTAACTGACGTTTCTCGGTAGGTGGAGCCGACAGTGTGTCAACGCCAATAAATACAAACGTTTTGTGTAAAACATTGAAAAAGTAAAATATAAAAAATAAATAAACAATGATAAAAATGAAAATATTCGATTTTATTAAGTAATAACAAATAATTAAATAAAGCTCAAATTTGGCATTGAAATAATTTGTTTTGGTTTGGACAATTAATTTCACTAAACAATCTTATGTTGAAAGCAAGTGTATACTTAAAGTATGAAGCAACAACATTTGGTAGTCGGTTTGCAGATTCAGTTTTTCTGTCTACATTCGACTTATTTTTTGCTACTTTAAGTGTTTTACAAAAAGCATGTCTTTCAACAGTGGACATTTTTGGAAAGCCGAACATGGGCCTACATTTGGCGATGTATCGCTAGACCACTCCGGTATTAATTAGTGCTATTATGCATAATTAAATGTCACACTATATCCTTAAATAAATGTTAATAATTGTTTTTATATGTAAAGTAATTTTAATTTACACAACAGCCTTTGCTTTTATTTCGGCTTCAGTGTTTCCCTCTTTTCTGGAAGGTCCCTATTTCTGATCAATTTTCTCCACTATAATTTCGTATCGGCTATCAAATAGTTTGAGTGTTGCTTCTTGCCTGTCACAAAGACTTCTTCCTCATTTATCTAGGCTTGGAGAATGACTAGATCGGTTAAATTCTAATCCTCGTTGTAAGTAGACTAATTGTTACAACAATTGCAATATCAAATAACATTTTTAGCTTTGTTTATTCGTGTTAACAAAAACACATTTTTGAACACGCCAATTTATTTATTGCAATGCAATGCCAGTTATGCAATTGGAATAAACAACTTACAATTTCTTTGATTTTTAGGCAATATTTTTCCGGATCCGTTTTTGACGATTCCAAATGCTTGCATTCCTTAGAGTTGCAATAAACACCGTCATGTTTGCACACACACTGCCGACAACCATCCAAGAAGCTTTGGAAATATATATATATATATCAGTAGGTGTAAATTTATAAAGTAAATTGTTTAAAACATTTTATTTATTTATTTATATTTACTCCGTCAAAAATGATTCAATCTAACTAATCCCAAGCCTGGATAAAGGAGGGTTTGAGCGCGCAAGTTTATCAACCTGACTACTGTAGAAAATGTATACTGCTACGGAACCAATCAAGAGGATTCCATTCCGGCAAACAACGGGTGATCGCACGCATCTGGTTGACAGAGTTACAAAAATGACAGGATTGTGTGAAAGCCGAAAGGGAGCTCAATCTTCGATTTGCAGAATCTTCAATACCAACGAGACTTTGTTGTTGTTTTGTTGCAATTGTCCTATTGTCCCATGCTTATTTTTAAAGCAAAAGGATTTTGTACAATATATAATATAATAATACTACCTTGAATGTTTTACAAAAATTATCGTTCAGTAGTGGGGACATTTTAGTAAATCCGAACGTGGGCCCGCCTTTGGTACTGGTGCTGGGATTTGAACCCATGCCCACTAAGGTTTGAGTAGAGCGCTGTACTGCTAGGCCACTCCGGCACTATAGTTTATTGGAATGGTATTCTTTTGTTGTTGCTTTGGCATTAATTTTTACAAGCTGCTAATCTTGTGTTCAAACTCAACGGGACTACAGCAAAGTTAATCCAACTTCATCTTATCTCAACATTCAAGCATCAAATTAGCATTGCTTCAAATCTTTTCGCAAAATCCTATTTATTTGAAATAATAAAATAATACCTTGACAAAAAATAAATAAGTTTTTCTAATATATATATATATATATATATATATATATACTAAAGCACTCAACACATTATTAATATTAAAAATTAATTTTGTTCAAAATTATAGTAAAGTAATTATTTTAGTTTGCTTGTTTGTTTAAGTTGTATGGTTTTGCACTGACAACCATTCAAAAAGCTTTGATATATATACATATATCGCTCAAATGTTTAATGGAAAACATTTTTTAGCAAGTGGATACCTAGTAAAGCTGATTGAAGACTTATACTTACTATCTGTGGTAGAACTTGAACCCATGCATACTTAAGTATGGCGTTTTATCCAACTCTGCCATCCTAGCATGCATGCATATATATACTACCAGCTTTAATAAATGACTAGAAGTGCATGTATAACACATAACTACAATAATGCTATTAACACATAAATCAATTGATATATATATATATATATATATATTAGGTTGACACTTTAGCTAATGCATATATATATACGCTCAAAACAAGAAAAATATATTGCCATTATATATCAGTGGCATGATTTTAAGGATGTAGATTTGTAGCACAAATGTCAATCCATGTAATCATTACTGTGGCAACAAACAACTTTAGTATTACCTCTACGTTTATTACAGTCACACGCATATATTTTATTTGTATGCAAGACAATAGATCTCCTATTGTTAGAAATGTTGTTAGAATGTTGTTAGAAAAATAATATAAACAATTAGTTATTTTAATTTAATTTTACTAGCAACATTCTTGGCAAGTGGACTATTAGTCAAGAGCGCGTTTGTACTCGATCGAGCGCTGTACCCCCTCCCCACCCCGAACAGATAGTAATGTAAATAAATAAAATCCTAAAAAACTTGCCAACAGCGAAACAAACACGTATTATATAGTGCCATATTTAAAAGTCGAAAAATTACTTACACAGTATAGACGGGCCTTTTCAAACAGTATTCTTTGTGATTCAAAATACAAACAATTTCTAGTTCTTCATCCCCGTGTTTTGGACGAACATTGCCTAGAAAGCAAGTAAGCAGCAATGCTGTAAATATTAAAAAGGACTTCATATGGCTCCTTATTACCAAATATTTTAAGCAATCAAAGTGTGGACATATATATATATATATATATATATTGCCTGATATTAACACTACTACATGTATGAGAATGATACACACGGGCACATACTATAGTATTTAACACATTCGATTTGTATAGTTTACGTTTTCAAATAATTTTTTAATTTAAATAAATCACATTTTAAAGACATTTTGCTTTAAATCACAACATGTAGGTATTTGATTTAAACAATTTTTTAAAAAGAAATTTAACACGACCTAAAATGTGTGCAATCCACTTTTTGATCATTCAAAATATGTATATATGTGTGATTTATTTCCCATGTTTTGATAATATATTATATTACATTTGTAATGACTTTTTGCTAGAAATATACCGTTCATTTACTAAATTGGAGCGTTTTTAATAAAACAACATGTTTAATGTGGCAATCAAATGTACAACTCTTTTTGTATTAAGTATTAGAGCCTTTTGTTTATTATACAATTTATTCATTTTTACTACTTTGAATGTCTTGCGGAAAACGAATCTTTCAGCAGCAGACATTGTAGCAAAGCCGAAAGTGGGCCAGTACTTAGTGCCGGTGGTGGGATTCGAACCCAGATGCCCACCAGGTCTAAGTCAAGCGTTGTACCGCTAGACCACTTGGCACAGTTTAATATATTTATTTAAAAAATGCAAATATAGTCTTGGTAAATCAACGTTTTCTTTTATTTATCGTTTGGATGTTGTGTAAGAATTATTTTTCGAGTAATTGTTTAACGGGCAACGTTGGTATCAATTGGAGTTTTATTGTTAAATGTCCATTTTCTGAAAATGTTTGTCTTGAAGCATTTAAACAGTAAAAACATTATATATATATATATATATATATATATATATATATATATATATATATATATATATATATATATATATATATATATAAAGCTAAGTTTAAAACTCCATGTAGAAAGGATCGGAAATGAACCAATCTAGTCAGTACCAAGTCTGGATAAAGGAGGAGAATTTGTGTCACGAAGGGCATCCGACAGTAAAACCTATGCCAAAACACTAAAATGGTCAAAATGTTTCATATTGGTTCGATAAACAACAGGGCGTCCCCCGTAAGCGACACGCATGACCATTGCCTGAGTCATGTGATAAATCAGCGAAGGCAACCTGGTAACAGATGAGCCAGACTAAAGAAGTTAGTCTAAACGAAATATACGGAAGGGAATTTGAGAGTAGACATCTTAAACATTGAATCGTTAACAGGTAAAGAAAGAAAAATTGATAAAATAATAGATAAAAGATAGTTAGACATATTATGCCTCTAAGAGACGAGATAGGAGAATAAGAAAGAGAAAGATCAGGCTAGAGGATATAAACTTCTGTACAGTGGGGACTCAGGAAGAAATGGAGTAGCTATCATTTTATCAAACAATACAAGAGAGAACCTAGTTGAAGTAAAAAGGTTCAGCAAACGAGAAATTATGGTAAAACTGAATATAGGGGGTTCGTACATTAATATTATTAGCGCATACACACCCCCCAAGCTGGACATGAGAAAAAAGTGAAAGATAAATTCTGGGAACACTTTGAGGAAATACATTGTAACATTTCTTTGATAGAGAAAACAATACTTGAGGCTGATCTAAACGGACTTGTGGGATTTGACAAAAGAATTTTAGAGTGTATGGTCCTATAAGACATGGCCCTAATTAACACATTCTTTAAGAAAGAGAAAAACTAACTGGTTACATATCAGACCGATGGAAGACAAAGCCAGATAGACATTTTAGCAACGAGAAGAACATATATAAAGTAGGTAAGAGACGTCATAGTGATAAATGGAGAAGAAGTTGCCACGCAACACAGGGTGGTGCTAATAAAAATGAGTTTTAGAAACGAACAAAAGAAGGTAAGGGAGGTTTGGGAGAAAAAAATAAAATAGTAGAAATTAAAGGAAACCAACCTAACTAAACAATTTAAAAACAAAGTTATATAGAACTGAAAGTCTTCAAAAGGATTACAGGAATGGTGGACCTCAAACAGCAGAATTATTACCAAAGCAGTTGAAAAGGTACTAGGGTTAACATCTGGGAAGAAAGCACCTGCAGATAAAGAATCTTGGTAGTGGAATGTGGAAGTTCAGCAAGCTGTTAAAGATAAAAAACTTAGAAAAGAAATGGGATCTAAATGGATTGGAAACCGACAAGTTGAAATATAAACAAGTAAAAAGGGTAGCTAAAAGAGCGGTAGCAGTGGTAGAAGTAAAAGCGTAGGATGCAATGTATAACGACCTGGAGACACCTGAAAGAGAGAAGAAGGTGTTTGGTGTTGCTAAAACCATTTCTGACACCTATTTAACAAATGAAAAATAAAAGAGGAATAGCATTAACAGAAGAAGAGTCAATAAAGAAAGGATAGAAAGCCTATTTTAAAACGCTGTTAAATTAAGAAAATTCCAAAGCAGTGATTGAAGATGGTACACCTAATCTAGGTGTGACAAAAAAAATATCCTATAAAGAAGTAATTAAAGGAGTAGGAAAGGTGAAAAATGGAAATTCTCCAGGACTAGATGGAATACCTATTGAAGCATGAAACTATAGAATAGACAGATTAACTAAACTGTTAAATTGAATATGGAACAAAGAGAAAATGCCTGACTAGTGAAAAAAAGTGTTATCACGCCAATTTACAAGGAGAAGCGAGATGTTCAAGACTGTGGTAACTATAGGGATATAAAGCTTATGTCACATACTTCAAAACTTTAGGATAAAATTATTGATGAAAGAATCCGCAAAAAAAACAGATATCGGAGAAGAACAATTTGGATTTATGCCTTGACGTAGTACAAGTGATGCATTCTTCTCTCTAAGAACAACAATGGAAGGATACAGAAAGAAACAGAAGGGACTTCATATGGGGTTTATCGATTTATAAAAAGCATACGATCGGATTCCGAAACAGTAAGTGTGGAGGAGCATGAGAGAAAAAGGTGCTCCTGAAAGGTACGTAAAGATTGTTCAAGATATGTACAATGACACAACGTTGGTGAAAACCAGTATGGGACTGACTGATGAGTTTTCACTGAAAGTAGGCATACATCAGGGTTTTGCACTAAACCCGTATTTGGTTGATCTAGTTAGTGACGTGCTAAGGTAGAATCTCTATGATTTATGTTATTGCATATGACATTGTCTTATGCCATAGGAAATAAGAGGACTTGAAGAGAGGGTTAGACCAATGGAGAAAGGCACTAGAAGATCGAGGTTTAAAAATTAATAAGAAAAAAACAGTGCATATAAGTACGACGAAAAAATGGTAGGGACATTAAAATGGAACACCAAGAATTGTTGAGAGTAAAAAAGGTTTAAATACCTTGGCTTATCGCTAGAAAAGGATAGAGATTTAAATGTGGAAAAAGTACCAAAAAGATGGTAAACTAGAGAAAACTTACAAGAGTTCTATGCGACACAAGGATAACAAAAAGAAACCGGATTTGATTTACGGATCGGAAACGTGGAGTATTAAGAAAGCCCAAAAGAATAAACTGAACTCAGTAAAAATGAAAATGCTTCGATGGTTGTTAGGAGTGTCCAAATTGGACAGAATATAAAATGAAGTGATTAGAAGAAAAGTGGAAGAAAAAAGATTAAGGTAGTACGGCCACATTCTACGTAGAGAAGAAAACTACGTTACAAGGCGAATAATGGCATTGGAAGTGGGAGGCAATAGAAACCGTAGTCGATCAAAGAGAAGATGGTTGGATTGTGAGGAAGCAGATATAAAGGAAATGGGACTAACAGACATTGACGCTACGAACAGAACCAAATGGAAAATGCTGACCAGAAACAGCAACCCCTCATAAAAGAGAGAAAAGCTATAAAGAAAGAAGAAGAATGGTCATAAAGTCAAGTTTAATATAGTTTTTAATGATGTGCCCGGGGTGATCTAGCGGTACAACGCTCAATTAGGACTTTGGTGAGCATGAATTCAAATCTTACCATTGGCTTTAAAAGCAGGCCCACGTTCGGCTTCGCTAAAATGTCGACTGCTGAACAGTCAGGAATAGCACCAACATTGGGGATTAAAATATCAACTAGATAAGTATTCTACTATGTTACTTCTATGCTATAGTTTTTGTGAGATTACTTTATTAAATCCTACTGTCTTTTTAGTTGTAACATTACAGAAATGTTACTAATAGATATTTCCAGCTTATTCATTACATTCATATCTTTACATTTATTAGAATCTATAAATCGATTTAGCGTAAACCGATTAAATAGTTTTTTAGTACACATATTCCAGGTTTTTGGCATCAAACATATTGAATATCAAAAATTAAACTTTTTTTTTAACATTATTTTTGGAATTATGCTTTCATTTCTTTGTCTTAGTTTACCAAAATGACATTTATTTTATTATTATTATTATTATTATTAGGGATGCTAAATGATCCTGAGGATTTGAGTAATGCTTATAAAGTCTCAAACTCCAATGATGGTGATACTCCTGACTGTTATTCCTCCACGTGGTGCATCCTGGACTAGGTGCCTATATACCTGTAGGCATTCTAGACCAATAACAGCAGGGACCGAGTCCACAGCGGTATATCTGTTTTCACTGGACTCCTGCTCAGTGAAGGGGTGTTAGCATACACCCTAGATACAAAAAAAGTATCTTAAGGTATTCGTTTACCATATGTAGCCGGCTAGGCTAAGGGAGTTCACCCTGACAGAAAATCAGGCCTCAGGTCCTTATCCTGTGCAAACAATTATGAAACTTCGATCAACCAGAAAATATGTAATGGAATCAGCAGCCGAGACCCCAGGGCATCTGATCTCCTAAACGCGTCTGGGGAAGGACCAAAGTTGATGGATTTGCATGGGAGAGTTAACAAAAATTTACCCTTGTTAACTAATAATGACGAGCCTGACTTAAAGTCACCAAGGTGTGAACGGTCAGCTTCTGATGGCCCCCATGAATCCATCAACCGGCGTCATCCCTCTCATCCCCCGAAAGAAGATTGCCTTGGTAACTCCTGTGAACACTGGCGCCGTCGCAAGGAAGCAATCTTCTAGCCAAGAAACTTCATTTATCCCCCAAATCCAATTCGCATCCGACAACCTCTTCGCATAGGAACATGGAACGTACGGTCACTGTCGTCTGTTTCGACCCAAGCGTATACTGCCACAGAGCTAAGTCGTTACAAGATTGACATTGCCTGTCTCCAGGAAACAAGACTGGACTGTTCAGAGCCGTTTAGTCTTCCTACAGCTTCCCACTCAACATCTGCATTATTCCTCCCATCAACTTGTGCACAAAATCCAGCACATCATGGGGTAGCATTCTGCTTATCCCCATTAGCTACCAGTGCATTAATTGACTGGAAAGGTATATCTCCACGATTGGCTTTTTCGCGCGCTTTAAAGTTTCCAAGTATACAATGGCCGTGATCAATGCCTATGCTCCCACCAATAATTACTGTGAAAAAGAAATTGATGAGTTTTATGAGCAACTTGAAGATTTATATTCTCGTCTTAAGACCTCATCACAAATCGTTGTTATTGGAGGAGATTTTAATGGCAAAGTCTGCAGAGACGGTGTCAACCAGCCCTGCGTTGGCCCTTGGACAAAATCGCGCGACCAATGTGAGAACGGTAGAAGGTTGAGTGAATTCGCGGCAAGGTGCAATATGGTTCTCATGAACACATTTTTCCAACACCCTGTGAAACACTTGACAACATTTCGTTCAAGTTGTGGTAGATATTCCTCTCAAATCGATTATGTTTTGGTTAGTAAACGCTGGTTCAGTGCAATCAAAAATTCCCGAGCATACAGAGGCTGCCGAACGGGTAATGAGAATGACTCTGATCATTCACTTGTCTCTTGTTCGTTTCGGCTACGCCTAAGAACTGCCAAGACTAAACCTGATATTTTGGCTCCGGATTATTCCCTGCTCACAAACAGCAACTATGCTACCAAGTTTGCCAAAGCCTACTTAGCAGCTTCAAATGTTGTCCCAAACTGTGAAATGGGAATAAATCAGTCTTGGAACAGTCTAAAGCAGAAGATTGATACAGCTAGTTTGGTTCTTCCTCGTTCAATCAATGTCAAAGGCCCAAACTGGTTGTCCACCAATTCTCGTGATCTCTATGCACAAACAAAGAAAGCTCAGAGAAAAAGTGAAGGAAAGACACTGCGTGCGGAATTTCGAAAGAGTTAGAAGAGGATGAGCAAAAACATTGGGACTCTGTAGCAGATGAGCTAGAGGTTTCTGCCCGCCATAACGATTGTGGGAAAGTTTACAAGAAATTGAATCAGCTATGCCGTGGTAACAAAGTTAAAGTTGGATCTTCTGGCATTTCTGACGAAGACTGGTTACTCCATTTAATCAGATTTTAAACCACCCTGAAATCACTACAGGATGGATGCTAGACCAATCCTCGCTTGACACAGTTTCTTCGGCAACTTATCCAATCTCTATTAAACCCCCACTAGCGATGATATTATGCGCATTTGTAGAAAACTCAAAGCTAGGAAGGCCGCTGGTTTTGACGAAATTCCTCCATATATCTTCAAATATGGCCCCTCGAGACTTGTTGAAGATTTGTATGGCATCATAACGGACTTCTGGACAAACGAGCAGTGCCCTGAAGACTGGCACCGTGCTACTATTGTTCCTGTTCACAAGAAAGGAGATCGGCAAGTACCTGCTAACTACAGAGGCATCAGTTTACTTTGCATAGCTGCCAAAATTGCTACCTCAGCAATCGTTGAACGGATCCGCCCGGAGAGGGAGAAAACCACTCGTCCTAATCAAACTGGTTTTCGTCCTGGTATGGGATGCGTCGATCAAATTTATACGCTTCGACGCATACTTGAATTTCGGGCAAAGTTTCAGCGCCCTACGTATGTAGCCTTCATTGACTACTCTTCAGCTTTTGATTCGCTGAACAGAAAAGCACTTTGGATCGCTATGTTACGTGATGGAGCTCCTCTGAAACTGGTAAATCTTCTACGTGCTTTGTACAAGAACTCAACTGCTGTAATCCGCAATTGCAACAGATCTACTACAAAGCCATTCGAAATTTGCAGTGGTGTCCGTCAAGGCTGTGTGGCTGCTCCACTTTTGTTCAACTATGCAATTGATGCTATATTTGCCAAGATCTCTGTACAAATGGAAGGTGTGTTCGTTGGTACTAAGCCCATTACTGACTTAGAATACGCTGATGATGCTGTACTTCTAGCCGAGAACGAAACTCAGTTGGAGCATGCATTAGATTTCATCGTGACTGTTTCCGGTGAATATGGTTTGAAGATCAACCCAAAAAAATCAGTCATCATGTTGTCCCAAGCTCCTGATGCAAGGATTGTATTAAATGATGTTGTTCTCCCCAATGTAAAAGAATTTACGTATCTGGGCTCCTCAATTACTTCTGACGGTGGTTCATCCAATGAAGTAAATCGTCGAATTTGTTTAGCTGCTGCTGCGTTTGGAAAGCTTGTCGATCCACTATGGAGACGTAAGTCCATCAACCCAAAAACAAAGATGAACATTTTCTCTTCACTGGTTCGCACAGTACTTCTGTACGCAGCTGAAACATGGACCCTTACAGGGTCAGAGATCAAGCAGCTTGATAAATTTGAAGCAAGATGTCTCAGATACATTTGGCACAACACCCATTTTGCATCCTCCGTATCAAGGGATTGGACGAAAAAGATCAGTAACTACCAAATTCGAAATGACCTTCAATTTCATGATCTTCCTTCATTGGTATCGCGACAACGAAGATTGCGCTGGTTTGGACATGTTCTTCGTAGAAATCCTGATGCAATCTCACGTATCGTAACACTGGCTTGTCCAAATACCGACTGGAAGAAGAGGAAAGGAGGTCAAAAACGTACTTGGATGGATGCTGTTCGGGACGATCTTTACACAATTTTGGCCGGCACTTTATCTTGGAAACAATGGCTAAGTCGATGGACAGACATATCCCTACACGCCTCCGAAAATCGTGAACAATGGAAGGGGATTGTTAGAGATGCTATGCGAATTTGGAACTAATGAAGATGTGGCATTGCCACTAACTTTTGTTGTTGTTGTTGTATTATTATTATTATTAAGCTTTAATATCTCACTAGATATACATTCAGCATAAAATACATTTTTACCATCAATATAAAAAAAGTAGTAGTACAAATAATGGGATCAAAATGAAATAGAATGTCATATGTTAATGAATATAAATATAGTCTATATAGTATGCATGTGATTTTTAAAAAAAATATTCAAAATTGCTGTACATAGAATGAGTCATTATAAGGCACAACTTGTACTGTGAGAAAATAAAACAAGTTGTTTATATCACATTTAAATTATCTTCTATTTTAATACAGTTAAAGAATTGTTACGGTATAATTGATAGAATTACGTATTCGTAAAATTGAAAAATATTAAAATTAATAATGCAGTAATAATTATCCATGAAAAGACATTCTACTCATAAGTAGTTTAATTTCAAACGTTAATTTTAGTATTATACACGTGAGGAAAATGCACATTATCAACATTATTACTCATTTTTATTTTAAGTAGTACATTAAACATTAAACAACAGGTTCCAAATTAAAGCAAAGCGGGAAATGCCAGTTTCAATCATCCTTAACACGAATTGATGATTGGATTAATTTAACTTCTATTGTTTTTTTGTTTTTTTAGTGTACTTAAAAGTTAATATTGAGCACCGATAAACGTATCTATTTTGCACTCTTTCTGAAAATCTCTTTCGCACCCTGTGTAATAATATAGAATTGATATTTCACTATTCCTTTTTCACAATTGGCTAGTTTTCTTATTATTTTTAAGTTTTTAGCGTATTTCAAACTGCAACTGTACATTTTTACTAATTCGGAACAAGGCTATTTGCTCATTAATAACAGATAATTACTGATGACAACTTATAGATATAGCCAAAACTAATAATTATTATTTCTATGAATAAATAACGTCACAAACAGCCAAAGATTCAATATTTGTTAAGTCAACTAGCCTTTGATTCTAAACTCAAACTAATGGCGATGAAGCAACGACGCGTGAAAACGTATAACAGTAACTTAGGATTCCTGCAATAAAGCTGACTAGCATTCATAGATGAGGAACACGATTGAATACATTGGACAGATTTTAAAAAATCTAAAATCTGCATGATGCACGCAGCACCAAAAGTTACCGCCCCCGGGTGGGATCGAACCACCAACCTTTCGGTTAACAGCCGAACGCGCTAACCGATTGCGCCACGGAGGCACGTTATTCACATAAAACATTTCTTATCTACAAGCTTTATGAATTAAGTTGAATACTAAATCATACAATGTTTGCATCATAAAATGAATGAAAGTTATTTACTGTTTGCACAAAGTATAATGAATAAATTCAATGTTAGTATTGTGCTTAATATTAGTTAAAACCATTCATCTTCAATATTTAAATAGAATATAGCACCTTAAATAGTTAATTTTATTTCGTTGTTACTGTTTCACGGAAAACATTTTTCAACAAGTAAAAATTTATCGAAGCCTAACGAAAACACGCATTGTGCGCCGGTGGTGGGACTCAAACCCATGCTCATCCAGTTTTGAGTCTAACGCTGACAATCATACCATTCCTGTATTTAATTATTATGTTAATATAAATGAAGGAATCTGGATGTTTATAGGACTTTGTTGTCAATCCGTTCCGGGTTTTTAAAGTAACATTCCATTCAGTTGTCTTGACTGTGTCAGATTTGAGTAAGACGAACAACACCGTCAATTGAACCTAAACAAATACATATTTCAATTTTTATTTGGTTGCTACTGCTTGAATGTTGGAGTTAACGCTTAAACTTATACCTATCCAACGCTGGATCACGAGACTACATAGGAGAATGTACAGTTTTAGGACAACAAAAGTTAGTAGCAAAGCCACATCTTCATTAGTTCCAAGTTCGCATAATCCCTTGCCATTGTTCACGGTTTTCGAAGGCATGTAGGAGTATGCCAATCCATTGACTTAGCCATTGTTTCCAAAATAAGGTTCTGACCAAGATAGTATGACTGTCATACTATTAAGCTATTTAAGCTTAGATGAGTAATACAAAAAAATGGAACCCACGTATCTCGGTCAGATGGTCAAAGAAATCGCACCTCATCTACTTTGCCACTAAAATAGGTCTGACAGACTGTCAAATCGAGTTTAAAAGTACCAAGAAAATAACTGCCCAGTAATCACAAAAAACAAAAAAACATTGATTGCATATACTGAAAAATACTCTTGAAAATCGACCTTAATTTTGAATTCATTGTAAACCTTGTTTACTTTTATTTTACAAAAAATTACCTTACTTTTAATACGGCTTTTTATTACACTTAATCCACAATGTGTTATATAGCAGCATTATTACACCATTTATTTCAAATAGTTGTTTACGATTACTAGTGATCCAGAGGACTCAAGTAAAACTTATAGTCTCAACCTACAATTATGATCATATTCTACCACTCCACGTGGTACAACCTGGGCCCGACATAGGCATCTAGACCACTAACAACACAGACTCAGTGCACAATGGTATAATTAGGCTTACGCTTCGGTGGATGAATGAAAACATATACTCAGGATACTTAAAAGGTATCGTCATGTATATGTATACCATGTGTAACTCTTGGGCTAAGGGAGATAACTGACAAAAAACAAGGCGGCCTCATCAATTATTAAGAAAATATTTACGAACAAATTTCGTTAGTTGTTTATTAGCTTATCAAGCTATCGAAATCAATCGTTTCATTTACCTTACGAATATAGGAATAATGAGGTGCCTATTACACCAACCGCAATAAAAAATGGTGACAAAAAGAACATAAACAAAATACTTTTCTTTATAGACTTCAATATCTTCCCGCAAGCAATACTATTTTCCATTAAAATACCGATGCTTTTCAATGGGTAACAAAATCACTTCCTATTAACACAACACATCAAACAACTACCAACCGCTTCTTGTGCACTAAATCGAGGAAAGGATTTATAAACGGTAGGCTAGTTACAACGATATTGTTCACAAGGACTTGCGAAACCACCCAGTGTTTTGTTCTGATCATAACTTAGGGTAATTGTGGGTTCATGCTTACATCTATCTGTAAACAAAGAAACTTTATCAAAATTTAATAGGTTGATCCATTTGAAGGTACGTGTATGGCATTTCTATAAATACTAAACCACATTACGTAAAAGATACTAATAATCCTGAGAATTTGAGTAATGCTTATAAAGTCTCAATTTCCAATGATGGTGATATTCTCGACTGTTCGTCCTCCATATGATGCATCCTGGAACAGATGCTGAGAGGCGTTTAGACTAATAACAGCGGAGACCAAGCGAAGTGGTATAACTGGACTGTCGCTTTGGTGGGTGGGTGCAAGCATACACCCAGGGTACGTAAAAGGTACCTAAAGGTATACGTGTATCATGTGTAGCCCTTGGGATAAAGGAGATAACCCTGACAAAAAATCAGGAGCCTTATCAATCATTGTGAAGTGGCAACGTCACAAGGATGCCCTCTGCCAGCCTAGAAACTTCATCATTCTTTTACGTTTGTTACGGTCATCAAGCCATCGAAGTCGACTGTTTTATATGCCGTATAAATATAGAAACTAATAAAAAAGTGATCACGTCACCAACTAAAATGAATGAACATTACTCGTGATGATTTGGTAAAAGTTGATACTGTGTTCTGTAATCTCCATCTTGACATTTGATATTACTGTAAATAGCATTTCTAGGGTATTCATAATCCTTACAAAATTGTCTAAATTTGAACACATTACTGTAATAATTATGTAATCACTTCTTTTTATCTGTACATGTTAAACAATAACCCGAATAAACTCGAAACGGCAAAAATATTTAACTAATGAACAATATTGTGACGGCAAAACACCACAAAAAATTGATAAATGCGTCTGATTACTTATTGAGGTTCTCCACCACCCCCAACGGTCACAGCGTATCTATACCTTGAGAGACCTTTTAAGTACATTGAATATATACTCGTAACTATAGTATTGTGTGCCAGTCCCTGATTATCTTAGTCGCAGTCCAGAATTCAACACACGAAAGCAAGATCATCATTTAAAATAGATACAAGTTTGTTGCTTCAACTGCTAAATTAAACAAGTGGATCGGCATTCTTAATAATTACTAAATTAATTCTACAGCATAATTCATGCAAACTGCTTATAAATTAAATATCTAAAATTCGAACAATACTGTAAAACCACATAATGATTTCAAACAGATGGAAAGTCGTTCTAAATTCAGGAAATGTGCATCAAACATGCACTTCGACGTAAAATAAAAAACAAGACTACTTTCCCATACATTGTGCCATTTAAAACCTTTCACTTGAAAGACCCTTTGATATTAAGCATACTTGAAATACCTAAACATAATCTAAGAACAACTGATCTTGCTCAAATAACTCGAATACTTTCTGGAATAATGAAAACATTAAATTACCAACAAATATATTTCAAAATTATTTCTTAGACTTTTTTACAGCTGGCTTTGAAGCTGGTGGTGAAACACGTGGTTTAGCAGCCGGCGTTTTTGAGGCTATTTTCGGTGCAGGAGCAACTTTGGAAACAACTTTTGGAGCAGAAGATTTGGCTTCCTGTGCTTCTTTAACCTGTTCGTGAACGACAACCGGTTGTTGAGCTGCTGGTTTTGTTTCAACCTTTGCTTTGGGCTCCGCAGTTACATCGGGTTTTGCAGACACCGCTTGTTTAGTAGGCGCTGGAGCTGGTGGTTGGGTAGGTTTTGATGCAGAAGCAACCACTGCATTAAAGTTATCAATAATAGCCTTCTTGCGATCTTCTAATCGCTTGGAACGGTTAACTCGCGATTCACGTTTACGCTGTCGCATAGCCTCAGCTTGATCGCTCATCTGTTTAGCCCTAAGACGTTCGGCTTTCTTCTTGTGTATGTGCTCAATCAACACGCGCTTATTCCTGAATTGATTACCTTTGCATTTTTGATACAAAATATGGTACCTACAAAATGAAAAAGAAATCAACACTTACAAATGTTTATCAATTTTGTGGGCTGCCCGGTAGCGCTTTAGTAAACGCCGAAGCACTCTCATTCTTCGGTTCCATAATACTTTTGAAGGCATTCGAGCCTCTGCGGTACCTTTTCTTTTACCAGTACCCGTGTGACGACCTTTCCTACGAGCTAGCAACCTTTCTCGACAACGAACACGCGAATGAACAGTAACATGCTTTCGAATAATAAGATTGTGTCTAAACAATTTCCTAATTCTTTTGCGAGAATTTGAGTTGGCAATTGCAATATTTTCATTTGGATCAAGCCAAATTTTATTTTTTCCACATCCAAATATAGCAGAAGCTAAACGCTTTTGTGGCCTTAAATTACTAAAAAACAATTTAATAAGTTATAAATGAAACGTTTTATGCTAAACATACCTCATGGCCAACGAACGTGAACAGCACAAAACAAGCGGCAAAACTGAACAAATCAATATCAACTAAAACAACATTTTTTTATTACGTAAACATTTAATTTTAATAATTGTTAAAATTATTAATTGTATATTTTTTAATATTTTAAAATTTTAAATTATTGTAAATAAAACTTTAAAAGTAATGCTATATCCAATTATATCAATTATACATAAAGTATTAAAATATTAACGTAATATTAAAGTAATAATGTTATAACGTAATTTAGTAAACATTAGTCCTAACTTGTTTTTGTTTTTTATTTTAATTTATCTTACAATAAAACCAACTACCAATAGGCATTTGGCCTACTCTACTCGTGAACAATCTTAAAATTTAAATTCTAATTATTTCAATGTAATATTTTAATCATCAATAATTTAAAAATCGGAAATAACATTTTTATATAATTTAAAAATTTATTTTATTATATTTTAAATATTTTATTGAATATGTAAAAAATGTCAGTTTACATAATTATAAAGTTAATTAAAAATTTTTATAACAATATTTGTTTAATTATATTTAAAATATGTAAATATTATGCGTTCGCTATACCAACATTTAAGTTGCTGTGTTTGAACAAAAAGTGGTCATACTGCTACGTTCGAAATTGTCATGAGAGTACGTCAAGGATGTATTTTGTCACCGTTTTTTGTTTCTTCTGGTAATTGATTTTATTATGACTCAACCATAAATAATTTGTCTTATGGTATCAAATGGAACCAAGGCAGATTAACGGATTTGGATTTTGCAGATGATATTGGTTTACTTAGTGAAACTCCAGAATATGACAACACGATTCAGTGATATCAGTTCTCGTATTGGCTTACGGATTAAATGTTCAAAAACAAAAGTGTTATGCATAAAATCAAACAATCATTTGCCTATCAAAATTAGTGGACAAAATATTGATACTGTTGATTCCTTTACATATCTGGGAAGCATTATTGGTAAAAACGGAAAAACCGAAATTGATCTTAAAGCCAGACATGGAAAGGCAATGTCAGTCTTCAATAGACTTAAATCAATATGGTCATATTCTTCCATTCGCCTAAAGACAATACTTCCTTTGTACGCATTAATATTTATTCCTACTGCAATATATGGGAGTGAAACGTGGAAACGTACGAACAAAATTGATAAGATGGTGGATGTTTTTCATTGCCGGTGTCTTAGAAGTATTTTAAAGATTACCTGGCACAATCACATTTCAAATAATAAGATTAAAAAAAGAACTGATTCTCGTTTACTTCATGACATTATTACAATTAGACGAAAAAAATTACTTGGTCAAATTCTACGTTTATCGCACGCAAAAGATCAGCAAGAACGGTTTTGAAATAGATAATTGTAAATGGTAAAAGAAAGTTTAATAGCTCACAGTAAACGTGGCTAAAAACTATTTGGAAAAATCTAATTAAAATGAATGTTTTATGGGCACAAGCAAAACATTTGGCAAAATGTTTAAATACATAGAAACATTTTGCTGTCTTATGTTATCTTATTGCGCCATGCTTATTTTTTAAAACAAAAGGGTTTTGTAATAATAATAATAATAATAATATTTAAAATAATATTTTTATTTTGTTGTTATCATTAACATAAATTATGAATTCTATTGTCAATGACCTATCTGCGAAGTTCAATCAAACATTCTGCTCTATGCGGATGATGTTAAAATCTGGGGCACAAACCCGGAACTTTTGCAACAAGATGTTGATAATATCTATCTGTGGTCGGTTAAAAATAGGCTTCCTTTAAATTTAGAAAAGTGCAAACATATAACTTTTGGACGACCTTCGGGGTAGCCTTTATGATTCGGGATAAACCTATTACAACAGTAAAAGTGGTTAAAGATCTGGGGGTTACATTTACGTCATCCTTAGTCTTCTCATTACATCATAAATTAACGACCCAAAAATGCTTCAGTCTGATTAAGTTTTTCAGACTAAATTTAGGCAAAATTCCGATAGATAGCCTTCGACTATTATTTATGTTATATATAAGGCCACATTTAGAATATTGTATCCAGGTAACTGCCCCATCCCTGAAAGGTGACATATATCAACTAGAAAGAGTCCAAAGGTTGCTCTCCAGACTCCCTCACGAGCTTAGTTTTAAATCATATCCTGAACGTCTACGAAAATTAAAATTATTCCCTTTAGGAGATAGGAGACTCCGAGGCGATTTAATCTTAATATATCAGTTATTCACCAGCAATAGGATCACGCACTTTTTTAATGTTAATAATGGTAACCTTAGGGGACATTGTCGGAAGATTCATAAACCTAGAGCCCTCACTAGTGTTAGACTAAATCATTTCACACACAGATCCATTACAGAATGGAATAAGCTTCCAAGTCATGTAGTTAATTCTAATTCCTTAGGGTCATTTAAGATAAATTATGACAAACACAAGCTCTCCAATTTCATTTAATTTCTAATTTATTTTTTCACTCTTCTCCACCATATTTTTATTATTTCCTTTCACAATTATTTACTTTTCTTGTCCCAGCTTTTTTTCCTCCCGCTTTATTCTCCCCGATTTTAAATTTTCAGATACTTTGAGAACCGAGGATTAAAAGGATAAAGTCCTACGCACCTCGTGTACCGTCCTGATCCTGAAAAAAGTAAAAATAACAATTATTTTTTTAATTTTATTTAATTAGTTAGTATATTATTGTTTAATATTTATTTGGTAATGTTTTAATTTAAAAAATGTTTTTACATATATATACATAATTACCATTGTTTTAACCTCATTTTTGAATCAAAGGTCATTCCGTAAGGTTCACATAGTTCTGCACGCGTTAGGATATAAAGTAAATTATATGTATTTAAAATTTGGTTGGAAATGTACATGGTTTGTCTTGATTTAATATTTTATGATTTTAAAATGTATTTAAAGAACTTATGGCTACTACTATAACTTATTAGTTAATTTTAATAAATCAAACTTTCTACGACGTTTTATGTAGTTTTATTTTTATGTTTTATAATGTTAGAAATTTATGACAAAAATGTCTAAAATATGGAAATGTTTTTTTAATATTTTGATTTTGATTATATTAGTTTATCTAAAAACATTTTGAAAATTATAATATATATATATATATATATATATATATATATATATATATATATATAGGGAGAGAGAGAGAACGGTTTGCTTAAATTGATTGTAATTAAAATCTGTTCTACTTATCTTACACTCAAATGAAGTCATTTTACAGTTAAATGCATTAACGTTTATTCCGGTTTCAGGTTTACACATGAGTTCATTAAGTCGAAGACCTTTAGATGACTCGGTTCTTTGTATCGGTTTTTCAAGAAAAATCGTTTCAAATTTTTAGTTGGAAATATCAAATGGATGGTGAGGTAAAGGGGTATATATCGCAGTAAAAATATTTTGAAATTAAGATAAAAACAAGGTAGATAGTGGAACAATTATAAATTGTGGAGAACGTGCAGAAATAGTAAATATGCAAATTGATAATAAGACAAGTTACGTATTATGATGTAAAAACACTGTAATAATTTTTAAAAAAGAAGAAAAGTGAAAAAGATTAATAATGTTCCAATAGACGTGTACCGTGAAGCGCTCCTCCCCTTGGGAGTGCATGGTTAAATTTAATATAACATCGTTTTACTAGACCGTACTTTTAAATCGGATATTTCTAGTTATGACGGTATTTCTTATAAATTTCTATGTCAAACAAGCAACCTTACATTTATTGGTTTATTACACTGAAAAGAACTTTTTTGATTTGAACTACCAGGTATTACTTACGTTTATTTTATACATTACAATAAAAGTGCGCTGCTAAAATTTGTTTTTATAACACTTAATCAATTAGTTATCAAACGTCTAACTTTTGTCTGATTTGAGAGTTTGGTTATTTGATCATCACCTGTACATAGAGATATATTGAATATATATTGGTGTTCGTATTTTGATCTAATTTAGAAATTATTTTTTAATTGGTTTATTAACTTTTACGACCAAGCACTAGTTATATTTTTGTTTTTATAAGAAGGTTTACCATATAATTGTATATTTTTTTTAATTAAAATTTTTATTATTCCAAAGACATTGAAATATGCATGCTCTGTGCAGTATAGTAAGATTTTCAGTTTTTATAGTGATCGATTTAGGCTTTGTTATGAATTCTTGTTTAGACTTGAACAACAGTATCTTAGTTCTATTAATGAAATGTATAGAACCAAGCAACGGCGAAGTTATTTTAAAGAATTTCGATATTTGTTAAGATATCTGATTGATAGATTTATGCCCGGGTGGTCTAGCGGTACAGTGCTTGAATTTGGACCTCGGTGGACATGGGTTCGAATCCCTCGCCGGCACTAAAATGCGGGCCCACGTTTGGCTTTGCTAATTGTCCACTGCTGAAAAATGTTTCTCGTAAAACATTCAAAGTAGCAAACATAAAAAATATTAGTGATTAGTTGTGAGTAATTGATATATATATAATAAAAATGATGCAAAAAATCGTACATTAATGATGAAATTAAGATGTTTGTTTTATCCGATTTTACTAACTTTATTTAATTAGTGGATTAAGAAATTTAAAAAAATTATTTTATTGAAAAATGTGAATTTTTTTACAATTATTTTCAATAAAGTATTCTATTAGTTCATTGTTTTTAAATTTTTTGCAATAAGATCGAAGTTGTTTTTATTAAAAATATTGATGAATCTCTATTGCAATTGTGAATTTTTGTAATGTGTTGTGTACAGTTTGAATAAGTTTTTATAGATGAATAAAGAAGAACATGTTAATATATTAAATAAATTGTACATACAACAAACGTGGGAATGTATTGAAATGTTTTTCCCAATCAATGGCATCCCTTTGATAGTGTCAATGTTTACAAAAATTAAAGAATTTTATTGATTTTTTATTCATGGTTTCTCTTATTCCGATGGATATATATAGTATACTGGGTACATGTTTACATTTATCCAGCCAGGGTAATCCCAGTTATATCGTTGAGCACTGATCCATGTTCGTCTAAGTCCATGATTCACTACATAGTTGTACAGAAACATAATCGATACAAAGTTTTAATTAAATTTCAAGTATTATTAGCAGCTCTCATATATTTGGAAGTAACATAGCATACGTTAGTGGCACCTCTTTATGAATTACAAGTTTGAATAGCTCCTCAAATTCCTATACAAAAAGGTTATCGGATGCGAATTAAACTTGGAGGAATAAATGAAGTTTTTTGGCTAGAAGACCGCTTCCTTGCGACGACACCAGTGTTTACAGGAATTAATGAGGCGATCTTTAGGATTGATACCGGTTGACTGATCCACAAGCCTAACCGGTTACATATGGTAAATAGTTACCTTGAGATACCTTTTAAGCACCATGGATGTATGCTAGCACCCATTTACTGAACGGGAATCCAGAGAAAGCTGAGTTATACCGCTGTGAACTCGGTTCATACTGTTATTAGACTAGATGCCTGTTGGCACCTAGTCCAATTTATGCGAAACTAAAATGATGATAAGATTGAAATATTAATGGTCTTGAGGAAGTTTATATATTTATATAATCCCCAATTCCAATTATCGCTTGCCTTTGACTTTACATGTCCAGTTAACTAAAACAAGTCAAGTAACTGGAAACTAATGATGTTTTAACAATAGTGGCATAATTATAAGTGAAGCTATTTTACCACGTATTTTTGCCCGAAACGATAGAAACTAATGGTTTGACATGCTTTACAAATATGGCAATAATTTATCATTCAAATGAATTAAATTTTAATTTAATATTGACTTTTTTCCTCCTTTTATTTCCTCCACCATTAAAGAATGGGCAAGCGACTGGCTGATTGTGAGATAAATCATGAAAACTGGAATGACGAATTGACTCCAGTCGAGTCAGGAACATTTGACAAAGCCGATTCGGAAACGTTGTCTAAACGAAAGATTTTGTCCGTACGGTCGCTTCGATCAACAGTTAGTTTGTATTTCCATTTTTTTATTTACACTAATTCACTTGTAGAAAACCGGCACGTCGGGATTGTTCAAATCTTTTACAGGATTTTCAAATGCTCCCAATTCACCGTCAAATGCGTCATTCAATTTTGGTTCAACACCAGCAAGTGGAGTTGTTCAAAATGGGTCGGTAGATGATGCCAATAAGTTGGAAAGTCAATATGTTGTTCAATTGCGCGCACTTAATCAAAGTCTAGTCAATTGGATTGGCAAACAAGTCGACAAAGATGCTCAGTGTATTTTATCTCCAATTTTCGTCGACTATGAAAAGCACTTGAAAAGTATAAACAACAAATATCCTCAATGTTCGGCCAAAATTTATGGGGCCAGTGGCGATAAAAAGGTGGAAAATGTGACTACTAGTATACAATCAAGTAATACTAGTGCCAGTGCATTCAAGTTTACCGCTCCGCCATCTACGATTAGTACATCTTTCCCATTCAAAACCGACGATAAGAACGATGCAGCTACAGCTCAAAAGCCTACATTTACTTTTGGCTTATCATCGTCAGCTAGTGCTGCTACTGATGCTTCTGCTTCGGCTATTGTTCAAAAACCTACATTTAGTTTCGGTTTTACTCCAACCGCAACCAAAACCGAATCAACTTCGATTACAAAACCGACGTTTTCCTTTGGACTTCCTCCCAGTGCCACTTCGTCGTCTGTAACGACTGCTGCCAGTTCTCCATTTCGATTTACGTTGTCCCAAACCTCCGACCCACTATCACAAGTAACGTCCAGTGAAGGTGCTTTCGCCGCCCCAAAATTTTCTTTTGCTACTCCGTCTGTCAACACCAATTTGGCTGTATCGAGCCAGCCGTCGAATGGTGATGATGATGGTAGGTTGATTCATTGTGGTGTTGGTGACGCGTAGTCATCTTTTCATTATTTCTCCATTCGTACGGTATATTAAGCCGATCGATTTTGATGGCCTGATAAGCGCAACAAATGTAGAAGGATAACAAAGTGACCTGGTTGGTGGATGGCATTCTTGTGCTGGTGCCTCTGTTTGCCAAGATTGACGAGGCCGCTTGATATTTTGTCAGAGTCATCTCTTTTAGCCCAACGGCTACATATGGTATACATATACCTTAAGATACCTTTTAAATAGTATCTTAGGTGTATGGTCGCATCTACCTGCCGTAGCGGAAGCCCAGTTACACCGCTGTGCATTCGATCCCTACTGTTTAGATGCCTATAGGCACCTAGTCCATAGATGCATCAGATGGAGGATGAACAGTTGGGAATATCACCATCATTGGAAATCGAGACTTTATAAGTATTACTCAAATCCTCAGGATTATTAGCATTCTTGATGGTAGGTATTTTTGGATTGAAGTTTAAATTGGTTTTTTTTGGTATATAGGAGAAAGTGAAGAATATGTTCCACCCAAACCCCAAACAAAAGAAATCAAGGAAGAAGGTTCGGTTTATCAAATACGGTATGTTTTTGCATACAGATTTATTGTTACAGTTGTTAGTTTTGTGAAGACAACGAAATAGCATTGCAGAGTTGTGGCTCTTCTTTTCTTGGCGTCGGTTGTAGTTCCAGCATTTTGTGGGGTTTGCATCTTGTTCCTAGAATAAACAATAACAACAGCATCCTGAATAATTCCCTTCCTCTGTTCACAATATTTAGAAGCGGTTGGAAGTAGTTTGATCTTTGACGATTGTTTCCAGACCATATAAACATTTTTAAAACACAATTATTAACACGTAGGAATTGGACTTGAAAAATGATGCTTGTTTGTAGTAATATTCTTACTGAATAAAGATAATTTATTTAAACGTACTTACTATCAAACATTTTAAAACATGTTCACACATAAGTAGAACTGTTATCAATACCACTAAGTTGCTTAAGTGAAACGTGAAAGCGAACAGACAACATTTTATTCCATTATTGGAAATTGCGACTTTATAAGCAATACCCAACTCCTCAGGATTATTAGCATCCCAATGCCTGTGATAATAAAATTGGTGTATTGAAAAACCCGTTCATTGCATAAAAATATGAATACCTTTCTCAAATTACAGTAAGCCATCATCGTACGTGTTTTATTACTTTTTTCCAGATGTAAATTATTTTACAAATCAGATAATAGCTGGACCGAACGAGGACTGGGCAATTTGTACGTCAAACCAGTGGCCGACCAAAAGTTCCAGCTGCTTATTCGGGCTGACACGAATCTTGGTGAGTAATAGTCGAACTGGCTCGTTGCAACACAAAAATATGGTTTGTTGTCATTAACAAGCCTATTGATAATTCACTACATACGGTTTTACATTCTGAACGGAAATGGGCAGAAGACATATACTATATATATATTATATATTATACAAAACCCTTTTGCTTTAAGAATAAGCATGGGGCAATAAGACAACAATAACAAAGTCGTTGGCATTAAATATTCTGCAAATCGAAGATTGCGCTTTCTTTCGGCTTTCACTCAACCTTGTCATCTGGTAACTTTGCTATCCAGAAACGTTGTTGTTTGCCGGAATGGCGTCATCTTTCATTGTTTCTGCAGCAGTATAAATTTTTACAAAGGCCAGGTTGCCAATTTTGCGCGCTCAAACCCTCTTCCTTTATCCAGGCTTGGGACTGGCTAGATTGAGTCATTTCTAATCCAAACTAGGCGGAGTTATATACTACATATAGGTTGCAATAGAAGAGCTTTTTGTATCATATTTTTGGTTAAGTAATCGTTAGTTCGATATTCATAGACCGTGGTTTTATGTACAACGGTACTATTATTTACCAAGATTGAACTAATCACCAGGATTTTTTTGTCAGGGTTATCTCCTTTAGCCCAACGGCTACATATAGTTTATGTATACATTAAGATACCTTTTAAGTACCTTGAGTGTTTGCTTGCCCATATCACTCAAGGCGGAAGTCCAATGCTCTTAGTTTCTTGCGCGTTTTAGTCTAAATTCAAGATGCACCACATTAAGGTAGAGCAAAAGGGATTATTATTACAATTAAATATTTAAATATTTCAGTGAAAGTACAATCAGTATTATAGAATACAAAAAATACAGTTTGGCATAAATTAAGGAATTTTGAAATTGAGGTTATGCATTGATTGCAAACTCAAAACGAAGAATGAAGGTTTCTGTAACATAATTATAGAAAACGTTTTTATAAATCCCTTAAACTATATAGTACCTTATTATAATCTAATAATTGTTAAAACAACAATTGAAAATTGAGACTTTACGAGTGCTATTCAAATCCTCAAAATGATTAAATTTTCCGTCTTGCAACTGTTGTGTTTAGGATAGATGCATGTTCCGAGATGGTCTATCGGTAGGGCACTCGACTTGGATCTGGGTGTGCATGGGTTGGATCTCGATCATCAGCCCACGTAGGGTTTCGCTAAAATGTCCACTACTGAAAGATGCATTTCCCGTGTAAAATATTCACAAGTAGTAAAAAATAAACTAAATGACCTTGTTCACATCTTTCAGGCAACATCCTTCTCAACGTACTTATTACAAAGGATATTCCGATTACTCAGCAAGACAATACGTTGAAATTCGTGTGTGTACCGTCACCGCCCATGCCCAAAGCGTCTAAAGACGACAAACAGCCAGTTCTGTTGTTGGTCCGCGTCAAGACGAAGGACGCTGCGACCGAATTATTGAAACAGATGGACGAACAGCGTGGAATGACTTGAAATAGCGACAAGCGGCATTTGTATAGTTGTGTGCTTGAACGTGTTGGTATCAAAGAATGTTTCTTTTTTACTTGACAATACATATGTTATTTTGTGTGCGATTGTGTGCTTTTAATTTTTAAGTGTGAGTTAAATAGATTTCTTATTTGTACAAATGTGTTTTTGGTGTAATTGTGCAATATTGATTTTTTTTTGTTTTGGATGGTACTGTTTCAACGAGTAGGCAAACTTTGTATGATGATTGAATCCAATACTTGTTAGTTATTTTTTACTACTTTAAATGTTTCAAGGGAAACATGCCTTTTAGCAGTGGATATTGTTTATTTTTTATTTTATTTTGTGTTTTCTACTTTGAATGTCTTACGAGAAACATCTTTCAGCAGTGGACATTTTACCGAAGCCGAACGTGGGCCCGCATTTTGGTGCCGGTGATGGGATTCGAACCCATGTCCACCGAGGTCCAAATTCGAGCGCTGTACCGCTAGACCACCCCGAACGTGCACCTGCATTTGGTGCCGGTAGTGGGGATTTGAATCCATGTGCTAAACAACCTTGGCTATACTTAGCGATACATAGTTTTTGTTTTTTGCCCACATATGTTATAATAACAGAAAACAAACTAAGACCAACGTTTGTATAAACTGTATTATTTAATACAGCAACTGAATACAACTCACAAATTACAAAAATGTAACGTTTTCCTTAGAAAAAAAATCGATAATGCTTAATTAAGAGGTCATCACTGGAAGATGTTTGGACTGGATAGTTAAGTTGTACTTTGTAAATTTTCATAATTCAAACTTTCTAAACAATGGGATGTTTATGAGGATTTGAATAATGCTCATAAAGTCTCCATTTCCAATAATGGTGATATTTCTGACTGTTCGTCCTCACGTGGTGCATCCTGGACTAGATGCCTATATGCATCTAAATTAATAACAACAGGGACCGAGTGCACAGAGGTATAATTGAGCTTTCACTGGACTTTAGCTTATTGAACAGGTGCTAGCACACAAAATATTTAAAAAGTATATCAAGGTATTCATTTGTCGTCTATAGTCGATTGGATTTGTGAATCCATCAAACTCCAATTTCTCCGAAGAAGATCGTCTTGTCGGTTCCTGTAAACACTGGTGCCGTCCCAAGCAGTCGGTCTTCTAACCAAGAAACTTTATTCATTTCTCCAAGTTCAATTCTCATCTGACAACCTCTTCGTATAGGAATTCGGGATGCTTTGCGAACTTGGAAGAGGCATCTCTACCACTGAACATTATTGTTGTCTTAAAATAAGATTTCAAATGCTTTGTGCACACTGTTTAGTTGGGATATTTTTGTTACTCTTTTTCTTAACCATCTTTTTACCAATTGGAGTTGTTATCTTTAAATTGTACAGATAATATTGGTGTCTACTCAGTGAGGCACCGAAAATTGTTCAAAACAGGACGACAAGACTTGGTGACATTAGTTCTCGTGTTGGTTTACGGATTAAATGTTCAAAAAACGACAGTTTTGTGCACATTGTCAAACGATTATTGATACTGTTAATTCTTTTACATGTCTGGGAAGCATTATTGGTAAAGACGAAAAAACCGAAATTGTTGTTAAAGCCAATCACGTTCTTCCATCCGTCTGAAAACAAAACTTTGTTTGTACCCGTCAATAATCACTCCTACGGTAATATATGGAAGTGAAACGTGGTAGTGAACAGATAAAATTGATAAAATGGTGGATATTTCCCATCACCAGTGTCTTACAAGATTATCGGGCACGATCACATTTTAATTAATAAGATCATGAGAAGAACTGACTCTCGTTCACTACATAACATCATTACAATTAGACGAAGAAAATTATTTGGTTAAATTCTACGTTTACCGCCCGAAAGACAAGCAAGAACGGTTTTGGAATGAACAATTTTAAATGGTAAAAGAAAGGTTACTACAGAAAACTTGGCTAAGAACCATTGGGAAAAATCTAATTGAAATGAATGTCTCATGGGAACAAACAAAACGCTCGAATAGATGGAAGTTTTTTGTTGACCAATGATTGGTTTGGATTATAGGACTTCGTTGTTGTTTTTACTGTAACTGTTATCTTATTGTTTTATGCTTATTTTTAAAGCTAAAGGCTTTCTTAATAATATTCGAGCGAAACCATATTGAACGCACTTAATAACGAGTAAAATATGTCGACCATTCCCAGATATTTGTAAGTCTCTTAACATTTATTGGCCATGTATCTCTAGCACAGTTAAAGAAAAACGATTAAAATGGATTGGCCGTGTTTTACGTAGATCGACCACTCATCCAGCCAGAATAGCTATAGTAGCCCATTCATTACCCGGATGGAAAAGAAGGCCAGGCGGCCAACGGAAAATTTGGAGACATTGTAGCATGCGAACTCAGTCCTTTTATTTATGTTTAACTCCCTCGTCCAAATGAATTACTTAATTGGGCGTCCGTTTGTCTATCCTATGCAGCCAACAGAGATCATTGGAGGGGTTTAACTCGGGATGTAATTAACATTTAATGTCGGCACACCTCAAATGTCGTTCTTTGAGTACACACTACAAAAGTTGACGTTTTTGCAGACGTTTTGGTTTTTTGGACCACCCTGAGTAATAATAACCGGTGAGGGATGTTTATCCCCGATGATGATGATCTTAATAATATTAATATAATAATAATAATAACCGAAAATGAATGCTATGTTAGTTGTAATATTTAAAAAAACATGCACCCATACAGTACAATAATTCCATTGTAGTCAGTCCGGTTTGAGCTTGAAATTAGAAAATTAACTTTTGTAAACGAATATTATGGAGAAGACACCATTTTATTAAATTACAGCAAAAAAATGAGAGCATAATTACGATAATTGGGTTTGACGAAATTCAAATAGAATTTCGATTTTTGATATGCATTTTCCTCAACGCCAAACATTTCATATATAGTTACAAGGAGCAACTTTGTTACTTCATGCTCTTTAAAGCAAAATGTTTTTAAAATAATAATAATAGAGTACAATATGCACAACGTTTGAATTAGACAATGATTAAGATATTGATGTTGAAATCGATTAATATCATTCACGTGCTAATTTTGTCTACATAATTTATGTATGTACTTTGATAAATTATATTAATTTTAGTAACGTGTGGTAGAGAAGTAGTAAGTCTCATACAATTTATTATTAAAATTTACAAATGGTTTAAGCATGTTTCATTGACATTTTTATGTGCTTTACTGTAGCCCATCCTAATATCTAATTGAAAAAAGTGTTATGAAGTAGGACTTA
This sequence comes from Cardicola forsteri, assembly GCA_025895645.1. Lineage (NCBI taxonomy): Eukaryota > Metazoa > Platyhelminthes > Trematoda > Strigeidida > Aporocotylidae > Cardicola > Cardicola forsteri. Next base: position 24,973 of record JAKXYG010001095.1, on the reverse strand, counting down.
CAGTAAACGATTCAGCCGTAAAGAATGCAGTTATTATTATTATTATTATCTGATGACGGGTTATACTTAATTAATTCAAAATTTTGAAATACCTTTAACGATTTTTCACATTTTACATAAGAAAATCTCATTCACTCGATAGAAAAAACAAAATAAATGTTGTCTTTTGTAACGGAACCAGCCCGGTAGATAATACACATTGTGACATTTTCGAGACTAGTTCACAATTGTACTAAATACGAAGTATGCAAATAATAATAAATGTCTGTTTGGCAAGTAGGTATAGGATACCAAAGAAATAAAAAGTTGAGTATGGCTATTGAAGCCTTTCTAAATCAATTTTTTTTTGTATGGTTTTATACAGTTTTCCAGTTTATTAAAAAAATTATTATAGTGATAAATTATTATATAATGTATATTATACAAAACCCTTTTGCTTTAAAAACAAGCATGGGGCAATAAGACAACAATTACAGCAAAATAACAACAACAAATTCCCGTTGGCATTGAAGATTCTGCTAATCGAAAACTGAGCTTCCTTTCGGCTTTCACTCAACCCTGGCATCTGTGTAACTTTATCATCTAGATACGTGTGATCACTGATTTGCCGTTGTTTCCCGGAATGGCGTCCTCTTGATTGTTTCCGTTGCTAACCTTGCGCGCTCAAATCTTCTTCCTTTATCTAGGCTTGGGACTGGCTAGATTGAATCATTTCTAATCCAAACTAGACGGAGTTTAGTGATAAATAAGTAACTAAATCAGTAAGCATCAGATATTTAAAAATTATTAACAAACTAATTGAATAACATTTTAAAAAATTATCTAATAGAACAATAATCACTTATTGTATGCCAATATATATATATATATATATATATATATATATGCCGGGGTGGTCTAACGGAACAGCCCTCAAAGTTGGATCTTGGTGGGCATGGATTCGAATCTCACCATTGGCACTAAAATGCGAGCCCACGTTCGGCTTTGTTGAAATGTCCATTGCTGAAAGATGTTTTTTGTAAAACATATAAAGTAATAAACATAAAAAAAGATTATTAATACAAAAACCCTTTTGCTCTAAAAATTAGCAAGGGGCAACAAGATAACAGGTACAGCATAAACAACAACAAAGTCCCATAATTTAAAAAGAACTTGGGGCAACAAAATGACTCCATGTGTTAAAACATTTTGCCAAAATGTTAGTTTGATCGCATGAGACATTTCTTTCAATAAAATATTTTTGAATGGTTGTAAGCCAAGTTTTCTATGGTTGACCTCAACCTTTATTCTCCAATCATTTATTGTCCATTCCAAAACCGTTTTTGCTGGTCTTTCGGGCGGTAAATGCATAATTTAACCAAGTTTTTTTTTCTGTTGAAATGATTTCATGTAGTGAACGAGAGTCAGTTTTTTCTCATGATCTCATTATTTGAAATGTCATTTTTCATTCATTCATTTTAGTTGGTGACGTGGTCACCTCTTCATTATTTCCCATATTTATACGACATGTAGAACGATCGATTTCGATGGCTTGACAAGCGTAGACAAACGTGAAAGAATAACAAAGTTTCTTTGCTGGTAGACGGCATCTTTGTGACGTCGCCACTGTTCATAAAGATTGACGAGACCGCCTGATTTTTTGTCAGGGTTATCCCCCACCAGCCCAAAAGGGCTACATATGGTATACGTATACATTTAGATACCTTTTAAGTATCCTGGGTGTATGTTCGCACCTACCCGCCGTAGCGGGAAGCCCAGTTATACCGCTGTGCACTCGGACCCTGTTGTTATTAGTCTAGATGCCTAGGGGCACCTAGTCCAGGATGCACCACGTGGAGGACTAACAGTCAGGAATATCACTATCATTGGAAATTGAGACTTTATAAGCATTACTCAATTCCTCAGGATCATTAGCATCTAGGTAATCTTTAAATTATTTCTAAGATACCGGCGATTAAAAATCCACCATCCTATCAATCTTGTCCGTTCGCTTCTACGTTTTACTCCCATATATTGCTGTAGGAATGATTATTGATGCATACAAACGAAGTTTTGTTTTCAGGCGGATGGAAGAACGTACCATATTGATTAAATAACATAATTTATTAATCAATTCATTTTGTTATCTGTTTGCAGATTGATTATATATGTATATAAACAGTTGAATTATCGAGTATTCTGCAAAATATGCTATATTTTAATTGCTTATTTTTAAGGTTTATAAAAATGGTAATCAAGATTCCTTCCTGTTCAGTTCAACTTAATAGCCACAATCAACATGGTAAAAATCAGTCAAATGTGGGATTACATGTGGGAAGTTTGAAATCGAGCCGAGTGCAATTTCAGCGATCGTTGTCTCGATCAATCAAATTCGGCCATGTTATCAACAGCGCGCCATCTTTGTTTAGCGAACAAGTACATTTAAACTACTTATTGGCACTATAAGTAGTTCAATTTTATATGCTAATTTTTATAAGCGGTGTTGTTTGGTAAACATTGTCAGACTATTATTTATTTAACCTGGCTGATATAAATACTTTTAATGATAGGTACATGTACATATTTTTTTGTGAATAAACAACTTCTTAAGATTTGAGTAATGCTTATAGAGAGAGTTTCAAGTTACAATAATGATTGTTGCTCCTCCACGTGGTACATCATGGACTCGGTGTCTATCAATAGGGTCTGAGTGCGTCGCCTTATAACTGGGGTTTTATTGAACTTAGGCTTACTGAATGAGTGTTAGCATACACCCAAGATGTATCTATTTACAGTATGTAACTGGTTAGGCTTGTAGATTCTTAAACCAGCGTTAACTCCTAATTCCCCCCTCCCGAAGAGATTGCCTGGTTAATTTTTGTGAACACTAGCGTTGTCACAAGAAAGCGAGTTTTTACCTAAGAAAATGTATTTATATCCCCCCCAGTTTAACTCGCATCCGACAGCATTTACGTATAGGAATTCGGGATACTATGCAAACTTGGAACTAATAAAGACGTGACTCTTCCACCAACATTTGTTTTTGTTGTTGATTCTAAAACACTTTTGAATTTCAACTTTTTAGAAATGCAATGTACTAGATGCAGTTTATATTTTACGTTTTTTATTGTTGATTGCAAGCACAAAAATATTAAATTGAACAAATGTTTTATCATTAGAAAACAAATGAAATTAGACAATTTTAAGTAACGGAAACGCTTAAAACAGCCAAATTAACTAGGTGTACTTAAGTACTCAGATTGACATAACATGGACCGAGTGAATAATGGTTATAAAGTTTCAATTTCTAATGATGGTGGTATTCCCGACTGTTCCTTCTTCATGGGGGTGCATCCTGGACCAGGTGCCGACAGTCATATAGACTAATAACAGCAAGGACCGAATACACAGCAATATAACTAGACATTCACTGGATTTCCGTTCAGTAAATGGATTCTAGCATACACCCAAGAGTCTCAGAAGATATATCAAGATAACTATTTACCGGTTGGGCATGTAAATCCGTCAACCGACGTCAATCCAATAGAAGATTGCCTAGTCAATTCCTGTAAACGCTGGCGTCGTTGCAAGAAAGCGGTCTTTTAGCCAAGAAACTTCATTTAATCTTCCAAGTTCAATTTGCATCTGGGAACCTTTTCGCATAGGAATTCGAGAAGCTATTCAAACATGGAATTAATGAATAGTGACTCTATCACCAACTCATAATATATGTTCTAACTGTCCAGTACGAAAAAGTGTGCGCACAGTCCATGTCCCAACACTAGTTAAGGTTTTGGCATTGAAGATTCTGCAAATCGGAGATTGAGCTTCCTTTCGGCTTTCACTCAATCCTGTCATTTGTGTAACTCTGTCATCGAGATAGGCGCAATCACCCGTTGTTTGCCGGAATGGAGTCCTCTTGATTGGTTCCGTAGCAGGTTGCTAACCTTGCGCTCGAACCTCCTCCTTTATCCAGGCTTGGGACTGGGCTAGATTGAATCATTTCTGATATATATATATATATATATATATATATATATATATATATATATATATATATATATATATATATATATAAGCAAAAATGTAATAACAGTATTTGAAATATTACCTAATTTCAGATATTTTGTTTCGCCGCATGCTTACTCAAATATCAACAACTCGAAGGGTTACGACAACAATTTAGTAATACGAAAAATGCAATGAGAATGATGTCATACCAGGACAATCTCCAAAAGAGCTACGATGAATCTGATGAGACAGACAATACTACGATTGTAGAAAAACCGCGTGTACGTTTTTTTTCGTGTTGCATTGCCAATTAGGTTATTTACTTGCAACAACAAATTGTCAAATGGAGTTTAATCATTTAGTTATTTTTACGAGTTTAATTGTTTGAATGTTAATTTGGGCCTGCATTTGGTGCCGGTGGTGGGAATCGAACTCATGCCCACTCCCAAGTCCCAGTTGAACGCTGTACCGCTAGACTACCCCGGCACAATTACTTTGAGGTGTTGATAATTTGCTCAGCTGCTATTATGTTAAAAAGTTTTACATTCATTTTGATTTACACATTGAAATAGTTTTTAGCTATATACAAATCTAGTTTGTTTATTTATAACCCAGTCTGTATATGTTTGTAAATGTGTGTTTATTAACTGAATATTTTTAATTAAACATTTTTGATTATATATATATTTTCATTCATTCATTTTGGTTGGTGACGTGGTCACCTCTTCATTATTTCCCATATTTATACGACATGTAGAACGATCGATTTCGATGGCTTAATAAGCGTAACACAAACGTGGAAGAATAACAAAGTTTCTTGGTTGGTAGACGGCATCCTTGTGACGTCGCCACTGTTCGCAAAGATTGACGAGACCGCCTGATTTTTGTCAGGATTATCTCTCTTAGCCCAAGGGCTATACGTATACGTATACATTTAGATACCTTTTAAGTATCCTGGGTGTATGTTCGCACCCTACCCATCATCATTATAATCATCATCATCATCATCGGGGATAAACATCCCCCATCGGTTATTATCACTCAGGGTAGTCCAAAAAACCAAAACGTCTGCAAAAACGTCAACTTTTGTAGTGTGTACTCAAAGAATGACACTTGAGGTGTGCTGACATTAAATGTTAATTACATTCCGAGTTAAACCCCTCCAATGATATCTGTTGGCTGCATAGAGTAAACAAACGGACGCCCATTTAAATAATTCATTTGGACGAGGGGGCTTAGCATAAATAAAAGGACTGAGTTCGCATGCTACAATGTCTGTCCGAATTTTCCGTTGGCCGCCTGGCCTTCTTTTCCATCCGTGTAATGGGTGGGCTTCTATAACTATTCTGGCTGGATGAGAGGTCGATCTACGTAAAACATGGCCAATCCATTTTAGTCGTCTTTCTTTAACTGTGCTAGAGATATATGGCCGTAACGGAAGCCCAGTTATACCGCTGTGCACTTTCGGACCCTACTGTTATTAGTCTAGATGCCTGTTGGCATGGCACCTAGTCCAGGATGCACCATGTGAAGGACTAACAGTCAGGAATATCACCATCATTGGAAATTGAGACTTTATAAGCATTACTCAAATCCTCAGGATCATTAGCATCCCTATATATATATATATATATATATATATATATATATATATATATATATATATATATATATATGGGATGCCATGATTTTGAAAGAGTAATGCTTATAAAAATTTAATTTTTTAATAATGGCGATAGCTCTGATTATTCCTGCATATAGCGCATCCTGAAATACGTGCACTCCATTTTTTATTAGTTGTGCTGTATTTATTAAGCCATGTCTTACAGTTTACAATTGTATTTTAGTTTAAATTGTACATGAAAACAAATATAAGCCATTTTCGTGAAGAGTTGAGTATTGTTTATAAAGTCTCAATTGCCAATAGTGATATTTCTGACTATTACTCCTCCACGTAGTTCATCGTGGACTAGGTGCCAACAGGCATTTAGGCTAATAACAGTAGAAACCGGGTGCACAGCAATATAACTGGGCTTCCGCTTTGGTGGGTAGGTGCAAGTATCCACACAGGGTACTTAAAAGGTATCTAAAGGTACATGTATGCTGTTAGGGTGAAGGAAATAACCTTGACAAAATATTATACGGCCTCGTCAATTGTGGCGAAAAAATGATGTCTATCGAAGTTAATATTTTATATGCCGTATACATATAGAAAATAATGAAGAGGTGATTACATCATCAACCAAAATGAAAAAACTGAAAATTCCAATAACAAAAGGTTATGAAATTTGACGTAATCAACAATTGTGTGTTTCTAATCCAGTCGTTTAATACGATGGATGTACCAAAGACAAATGGGTGTATTATTATTATTATTATTATTATTATTATCATTATTATTACTTTTATTACTATTATTATTATTATCATTATTACTACTTTTATTACTATTATTATTATTATTATTATTATTATTATATTATTATTATTATTATTATCTAGCGGTACAGCGCTCGATTTCGGACCTCAGGTGGACATGGGTTCGAATCCCATTACCGACCCACTAAAATGCGGACCAACGTTCGGCTTTGCTAAATGTCTACTGCTAAAAGATGTTTCTCGTAAAACATTTAAAGTAGCAAAAACAAAAAAACATAAAAATAAAAATTATTATTATTATTATTAGACAAATGCAAAGGAGTCGAATGATAAACTCAACAAGACATTATTACAAAAGACTACAAATAAATGTAAACAATTTTTGATTTTTTTTTTCAGATTTATTCGGACAGAGAATTGCTTGAAATGGGGTTTTTATTGAAAGGTGTAATAGCAAAGATTGGTTATAATAACTCTACAGAAAAGAGGAACACGTTGAAGCTAGTTTTTGGAACGATGAAATGTAAGTTAAGCATTGTTGTTATACTGACTGGTTGGAAAAGTTTATGCGAAATAATGCTAATGACTTTGAGAATTTGAATAATGCCTATAAAGTCTCCAATTTCTAATAATGATGATATTCCTAACTATTCCTCCTCCACGTGGTGCACCCTGGACTAAGTGCCAACAGACATTTAGACTAATAACAGGGACCGAGTGAATAGCAATATAACTGGACATTTACTGGAATGGGTGCTAGCATACATCTAAGACGCTTAAAAGGTACCTCAAGATATCTATTTACTTCTGGATCTATCAATCGGCGCCAACCCGAAAGAAAATAACTTCGTCAATTTCTGTAAATTATGACATCGTCACAAGGAAACGGTCGTCTAGTAAAGAAACTACATTTATAATCCCCTCCAAGTTTAATTTGAATCCGACATTTTTTTTGTATAGGATTTCGAGGTGACATATAAACTTGGAATTAATGAAGAGGTGGTTCTGTCACCGACTTATATTAATTTTACTTACATTACATTTTGAATTATTAGTTTGTAAAACATTGGCGCTAATGGGAATTAATATGCCTGGGTGTTGGACGGATTAGCGTTTAGGTGAGCTACTTATTATCTGAATACTTTGACTTGCTAACCTCTCTAGTTCCAGGGTTCGAAACAAGAACACAACACAAGGTCTAGACCGGAATCAAATATTACAAATTACACATAACATATATATAGGCGTGGGCGTGTTATCCACTCCACTGGCTGTCTGCCATACAATCAGACTTGATTATGATTCGTCGGATGAGTCACTTATCGATCGTAAATCGGTATCGTCCTAACAGGAATGATGTGGGTTTTTACGATAAACTTTACCTATAGAAGATCAGAAATATACCAACCTAGTCGAACCCAAGCCTAGGTCGAAGATGAGGGTTTGTGGTCGGAAGAGTGTGGCGGTAAAAAACTTGCAGTTTGATAGGGAAACAAATGGACAAAATTTACTAGAAGCAACGATTTCCCATAAAAGAGGCAAAGGCTATATAAGAAGAATATGGGTTTTACAATAACTCAAATTTCGATTTTGAGACTAGTTATCCAAACTTGAAATCTGAATACTGCCCTCTTCATCAGTTTTACTCCAATTATGGTAAAAGTGTACTTTACTAAATAATCTAATCTAACATTCAGTCATGGTGATTGGTCGCACAGCCACCTCTCCATTATTTCTATGTTTATACGGCATATAAACGATCGACACCGATGGTTTGATAAGTGTAACAAACGGAGAAGAATAACAAAGTTTATTGACTGGTAGATGGCATTTTCGTGATGTCGCCACTGTTCACAAAAATTGACGAGACCGCCCGATTTTCTGTCAGGATTGTGTCCCTTAGCACAAGATCTACATATGGTATACATAGATCTTCAGATACTTTTTAAGTACCCTGGGTGTATGCTTGCGCCCACTCACGGTAGCGGAAGCCCAGTTATACCGCTGTGTATTTGGTCCCTACTGTTATTAGTCTAGATGCCTATAGGCACGTAGTCCAGGATTTATCACATGGAGGAGGAACAGTCAGGAATATCAACATTATTGGATTTTGAGACTTTATGAGCATTACTCAAATCTTCAGGATCATTAGCGATAAAAGTATTACATTATCCCAATTGTAGTTATATTTTTCGATAATAAAGATAATCTTTACTTTTTATCCTGGATTTGACTCAATACGAATCGAAGACCGAGTACACATTTATACTGGGTTTTTGTTTTAGCAGATGGGTACAACTATATACCTAACGTACTTAAAGAAATCAATAATATGAAATATGAAAACGTTTATCGTTTTGTGACTTTTATTATTATTATTATTATTATTATTATTATTATTTCATTAAGCTTTAATACATTCTGGACAAATATATTTTTTCGTCCTTAATCTATATTATTAGTGCAGTTGGTTTTATGTAACTGTAACCTAATTAATATAATCAATTACATTTTTTTGTTAATTCAAATAATGTACAATTCAAAATAATATATTGCCCATTTTTCTATATCAATGTCAGATATAAATATATTGGAAAAAATTTTGGAAGAAGTTAAATTTTTCTATTTATATCCCCAACTCAGCGACTATCAAACGCTCGTTTATACTTTAGTCTACGATTATGTAATGCGCAATTTTCAAACAAGAACGTTCTCGGGCTCTGGTGAACGATCTTTACCAATGCCCGCGACTGTTCAAGAAATTGTCAATAAAAGTTGTGTGATACTATATCCACCGGGGACAGAAATATTTTTGGTACGTGTTATTTTATTCAACAATTAGAAATCACTTACAAGACTCGGTCTAATGAAGATGAGACATGAACCCAAGCCTGAATAAAAGAAAAGAGATGAAAAATTTACGAAAGAGTTTTAAAATAAGGGAAAAGGATTAGGTTAAAATTAGAGTTAAGATGAAAAAATTGTTGAGAAGAAAAAACATGTAAAATTAAATGGATTGAGTTAAAAGGAAAAATATGTCATAGTTAAGTTAGTCGAAAGAAGGATTGGTAGAGTTGACTTTATGGCTAAGAAGATGGTTTTAAGCATTAATGACCTTATGCAAGAAGTGTTGAAGTTTGAGCAGTGAGTTTGTTCTGGGTTTACATTAACAGTTTAGATCCATGCCCACGTAGAGAATTAGATTGAATAAATACAAACAGTCCTGTTTGGTATGTGTTCGATTTCTACCACCGGCTCTAAATGCCGTTAATTGGCACTTTTACGTACGTTATTAAATATCTAACAACCAATAAAAGAACCAGAAAAGCAAGAGATAGTGAAACGTGACCTTTACATCAACCTATCAGATTTATCTTCCTAGAAGAATAGAATTTGAATTTTTGGTGTGCAAAGGATGACAAAATGGTTCTATATGCTTGAAGATCATGCTGGGGGTGGTCTAGTGGTACAGCGCTCTACTCAAACTTGGGTGGACATAGATTCGATTTCTATCACCGACTCTAAATGCCGTTAATTGGCATTTTTATATACCTAGGATGCTAATGATCCTGACGATTGGAGTAATTTTCTATAAAGTTTCAAATTTTAACTATGTTGATATTCCTGACTCTGAACATATGTCCACGCAAGTTCGAGCGTTTTACAGCTAGAACACACCGGCGATTTATTCACAATTTTCCGCACTATTTCCTTTGGTGGTTATTGATTATGTTGTTTTGTTTATTTTTAAATTTCAATTTATGTTAACCAACGCACAATTACATCTTCAATTTCAGGAAGCCGAAGCTGCTGTCCAAACAATGTCCAAACGTTTGGCAGCTACAGTAGTGCGAACTCGCATTCGCAATCGGGTTAGATTGTTGAAATTTTTGCTTCCACCCGAATGGCAAGCATCAGATTCAACGACAACCAGTGGAATTCCCATTTACGGATGGCACAATTCATCCAGTTGCAAGTAAGAGTTTGTAGATTAATTGGCACTACATAGGGTTTTCTATTTTATAAATTAGCAAATATCATATTATATATATATATATATATATATATATATATATATATATATATATATATATATATATATATATATATATTTAGACTAATAGCAGCAGCAACCGAGTGCACAGCGGTATAACCGGGTTCCAGCTTTAGCGGGTGGGTATAGACATACATCCAGGATACTTAATAGGCATCTTAAGGTATTTGTACACCATGTGTAGCCCTTGGACTAATGAAAATAACCTTGACAAAAAGTCAGGCGGCTTTGTTAATTTTTGCAAACAGTGGCGCGTCACAAAGATGTCGTCTACCAGCCAAGAAACTTTGTTATTCTTTTACGTTTGTAACGCTTATAAGATCATTGAAACCGATCGTTTTAATATACCGTACAAACATAGAAGTAACAAGGAGGTGATTATGTCATCACCCACAATAAATGAAATAATTATATATATATATATATATATATATATATATATATATATATATATATATATATATTATAACTTGGGGTCGATGAATAATTTGTCTTGTGGTATTAAATGAAACCATGGCAGATTGACAGATATGGACTTTGAAGATGTTATTGGTCTTGGGGACATTAGCTCTTGTGTTAATTTACGAATTAATTGTTCAAAGACGGAAGTTTTGTGTACAAAGTCAAACAATTATTTGCCCATCAAAATTAGTGGACAAAATATTGAGACTGTTGATTCCTTTACATATCTAGAGAGCATCATTGGTAAAGATGAAAAAACTGAAAATGATGTTAAAACCTGACTTGGAAAGACAATCTCATTCTTTCAAAACTCTTTGATAATAATCGTAATAGTAATAATAATAATAATATGAAATCGATTTGCAACACTACAATTATTATTTTAATCAGTTTAAATACTTTAGTAAAAGTACAACCAGCATCATAGAATACAAAAAACACAGTTTAGCATAAGTAAATGAACTTTGAAATTAATAAAAAATTGAGGCTATACATTAATTGCAAAATATAAATGAAGAAAGAAAGTTTAATGTTTAAATGTTCTTGTAAAAGACAAGAAGTCGTTACAAAATGGCTGACCAATCATGGATTCAAAAAAGTGGCCAACACGCGGCCGTTACAACCGAACGAATACACGACGGACAAACATTGTCCCGACGTGTTTGTATTTCATCAGGAAAATATTGACGCGTTAATGGATTCAGAAATTGTCGTTCGCAAAAATCTTGTTATACAGGTATGCACATTGTTATTGTCAATTTTTTTGTTAAAAAAAGGACTGTCATAATTGTCAGTTGATGTGTACGTAGAGCGATTATTCTTTGTAATAATGTTTATCTAAAAGTGTAGCATCAGTCTTGTGAGGATTTGAGTAATGTTTATAAAGTTTCAACTTTTAATGATGGTGATAATCTCGATTCTTTTACGTTCATGTGAAGCATTGTGGACTTAGACTAATGAGGGACTGAGTGCATAGCGTAGTAACTAGGTTTTCTCTTTGAGAAATGAATACACTCAAAATAATATTTTATTGGTGTTTGTATGCAATCTCGGATAAAAATAAATGAAGAATGAATATGTTTGTTTACAAGATTACCGTCAGTCCACTAAATCTGGGATTAGCTGAATGCTTATTGAGTAAAACAATAAAAATGTTAAATATTTTAAGATGTTAAAACGAGGAACTTTTGGACAATCATCATCGTCGTCATTATATGCCGGGGTAGTCTAGAGGTACAGTGCTCGACTCGAGCCTGGAAGGGTATGGATTCAATCCTCACCACTGGTAATAAATGCGGGCCCACGTTTGGCTTCGCACAAATGTCCACTACTGAAACATGCGTTTCCCATCAAAACATTCAAAGTAGTAACAATAAGTGAATATCATGTCATTTTGTTGCTCTAGGACAAAAGTTCGTGTTTGGCAGCCCACTGCTTTGTGGCCAACATTTTCGAAGGCGAAGAAGTGTTGATGGCCAACTGCATCAACGTCTACATCGCCGTTCATGTCGAATGTTTGTTGTCGGCTCGATTTCCCATGACGCAACCGCCGCCCCCAATTCGACTTCATCGCAAGTTGAAAGACGACGAAAATCCGCGGACAGCCATCCTAATGGGCTCAAAAAGTAGAGTCGACATTGTTCTGAACGTCGGGTTTCTTTTTTTATTGATTGTACTTTTTACTACTTCAAATGTTTTGACGATAAACGTGGATATTTTAACCAAGGCGAAGGTGGGTCCGAACTTGGTGGATCGGTGGTAGAGATCGAGCCCATGCCCAGCGCTGTTCCACTGGACCATCCCGGCATTCATTTTGTGTATTGTCTTCAGTCATGTAAATTATTTTTTGTTAGGACAACACCAAATCACGATCGATAAGTGACTCATCGGACCAATCATAATGAAGTCCGAGTGTGGGGACAGACAGCCAGTGGAGTGGATATCAAGCCCACTCCTATATATATGTCATGTGTAATTTGGAATATTTGATTCTGATCTAAACTTGTTTTGAGTTCTTGTTTTAAACCATGGAACTAGTGGGTTAGCAAGTCAAGTATTCAGACAATAAGTAGCTCAGCTGAACACTAATCCGCCCAACACCCAGGCATAACACTTTTAATGAGTTTTTAAGCTGTTAGATTTACTTGAATAATAAATCAACTTGGTTTCAATTAACCAGGAATATATATATAGAAAAATGTTTATACACATTCATACATATTGGATTATAACCAAGTTAAAATTAATGTGGTTACGAGCCGTTTTGAAACACACAAACTGGATTTCGGTATGAACTCATTTTACAGTTTACATTTTCTAATATTTTTAGTCTTCTTGTTGCTGAGACGATGTTTGAAGTCGACTTGATGTTTGATTTGTAGTAATTGACGTAATATGGAGGGAGTGCATGAGTGTTCACTTCCCTTTGACCTTTCATTAATCCAGTTGGGAATGCGATCTTTAACCCGATTAGCTAAGTGATTTATTGTCCAACCCAATATACTTGTCACCGCAACTGCAAGTAAACTGGTAAATGCAGTGTGAGGTCGAAAATGTCTCTTTAGCTGTTTTAATGTTGGGCAAAGGGAGACCATTGGTAGTGAACAGCATTCTTAATTGAATCGATGGAAAATGAATTAGTTAAAACATTCATTCATTTATTTATTTTGGTTGGTGACGTGGTCACCTCTTCATTATTTCCCATATTTATACGACATGTAGAACGATCGATTTCGATGGCTTGACAAGCGTAGACAAACGTGGAAAAATAACAAAGTTTCTTGGCTGGTAGACGGAATCCTTGTGACGTCGCCAATGTTCGCAAAGATTGACGAGGCCGCCTGATTTTTTGTCAGGGTTATCTCCCTTAGCCCAAGGGCTACATATGGTATACGTATACATTTAGATACCTTTTAAGTATCCTGGGTGTATGTTCGCACCCACCCGCCGTAGCGGAAGCCCAGTTATACCGCTGTGCACTCGGACCCTGCTGTTATTAGTTCAAACGTGTCGTGTTTTTATTCTAACCAAAGGTGTCAGACCAACAACCGAAGATTATATATCGTTCGAAGGTGACGACAACCGCATCAAACCGGTTAGACATGTTTTCATTCAAGCCAACGATTTTCGTTCGGGCGTTGCCAATGTGGTGGATTTTGTAGAAACGGAAAACGAAAGTAAAGTTAATTTTTTGATATTCATTCATTCATAAGTTTTAATACATCAATATTTATTATTTATTTTATGTTTGCTACTTTGAATGTTTTACGAGAAATATCTTTCAGCAGCGGACATTTTAGCGAAGCCGAACGTGGGCCCGCATTTTAGTGGGCCGGTGATGGGATTCGAACCCATGTCCACCGAGGTCGAATTCGAGCGCTGTATCGCTAGACTACCCCAGCACAATAGATATGCATTTAGCATATACATTTGTCATGCCTGGGTGTTGGACGGATTAGCGTTTAGGTGAGCTACTTATTATCTGAATACTTTGACTTGCTAACCCTCCAGTTCCAGGGTTCGAAACAAGAACACAACACAAGGTCTAGACCGGAATCAAATATTACAAATTACACATAACATATATATAGGCGTGGGCGTGTTATCCACTCCACTGGCTGTCTGCCATACAATAAGACTTGATTATGATTCGTCGGATGAGTCACTTATCGATCGTAAATTGATGTCCTAACAACATGTATTAATTGTGCCATCAAACAAAACGATACAAAGTAAAAATTTAGACAAATTAATTCATTTATATAATTATTACATGACATGTAAGGCTGTCATCATTGTTATCAATGTATTTTTAAGCCAGGATTTGGTAAAACGCTAAACAAAAATAAAGTAAATTTTTTGATGATACACAAACGGTTTTATGGGAAACAACGTTTGACAGGTAAACTTTTAAGCAAAGCCGGTGGTAGTATTTGAACCTATGCTAGGCCAAATGTGAGTTAAGCGCTGTACCGTTCGACCATCCCGGTACTAATGCTCGTTTGTTCCAATTTCCATTTCAGACACGACTCTACTGAAAGATGTTTGCTTGACGTCAGACAACGTACAAAAGGAACAGAAACGTCTCAAAATGATTCAGTCGACTGCAGCAATGATTAGGATGTCATTGAAATGTGAGTGTAAATATCAATTTAATAAATCGAAATCATATAGTTCGGTTATAATAAAAAACGCTATTATTTGGTTGTTACAGTTTGATTATTTTACTGGAAACATGCTTTACAGCAAGTGGACATTTTACAAAGCTAAACCCAAAATATGTCATTTGTGCCCGCGGTGGAACTCAAATATATGCTTACCACAATTCGAGTCCATCGCTGTACCACTAATAATAATGGCAGCAATAATTTATATTTTTATTGCTGTATTATTACCACAATTTTAGCACCGGTAGTAAAATTTACATTAGAATCCAAATATAAACACGATTACTACTTGTTAAGTTTTTGATAATATTACAGTTATTATTGGGTTTTCAAGAGTGGAATATTGGAATTGTCAGATTCACTTGAATAATTAGTTCACTTGGTTTCAGTCAATCAGGAGCACTGTATAACTGTTTTACATTCTTGTTTGGAATCATTAACAGTGCACACCTTTCAAATTCTACAGACACACACCCACGAACTTGAACCCACGTCTTATCTGATGTCAGAGCAATACCTTAATCACTGAGCTACAAACGATTGAACCTGACTCTGTAAATTTATTATTTATGGTGAATCTGTCAATGCTAATTGCCCAGCGTCATCCAATGGTTTATGTTACTTTCATTAAAAAAAATTAAAAAATACAATGCTACAAATCAACTGATAGTTATTTATTATTTTATTTTTTTGTATAAATAAATCTTGTCTAAAAAAATAGTCGATTACTGGGATATCAAAAAAGCGTCAAACTGTATAACTCCCTAGTATATCTTTATATTCATACCGGCGGTGGCATTTTACCTCATGTTCTTTCAAGTATGAGTCCAGCGCTGTGCCACTAGACTACTCTGAAATATTTTACAACTTTTCAGCATGTAACCGTACTTATACACTTATAAAATGGTAAAAAATTATGAGCAAAAATGGATTTTTTTTAATGCGTCGAGAAGGTTTGAGAGTGATTAAAGAATTGCTCTATTACAGAAAATTATTACAATATTTTTGAAATTAAAAACATTCATATTTTTTCTTTTTCTAAACATAACTAGTAAAACAAATTATTTCATGTCGTGATATAAAGACGATTATTAATTTAAATAATGCTTTTTGAATTTTTATCAATGTACACTTTTTGCATTTTATTTTGATTATAACCTAAAATATTCTTTGTGTATTCGATAATATTGTATGCACATCATTAAAATAATAATAATAATAATAATAATAATAATTATTATTATTATTATTATTATTATTATCATTATTAATATTTTATCGGATTGTAGTCAGTACTGTCCGTACTGTCACCGTTTTATTCCACTCAAAATCGCTGAATGAAGTTGATAACGTATTGAACAAAATTAACGATGTTCAAGGACGTCAGCCTACAGGCAAGAACACCGGCACAGCAGTGTCATATACACACAAACTCATCGTGTTTCCAGGCTTAAGTGATGAAGTTACTGCATTCGAAGAAGGCAAACCAAGTATTGTCGACTTAAACAGGCAGTTGATATACGTTAAACCCAGCAAAGAAGCCAATGGATTTGCTATTCTAACTTTGTACAAAGATGTGAGAGTTATGAAACAAACCAATAATTATAATTTTATGCACATATGAGTTTGGATGTAGATAGTAAAAATATTAGCTGCTAGCGGAGCCACCTCTTTATTAATTCCAAGTTTGAATAGTTTCTCGAATTACTATACAAAAAAGTTGTCGGATGCGAATTAAACTTGGAGGGATAAATGAAGTTTCTTGGCTAGAAGACCGCTTTCTTTCAACAACACCAGTGTTCATAGGAATTGACAAGGCGATATTTTTAAGGGTTGACACCGGTTGACGGATCCACAAGTCTAACCGGCTACATATGGTAAATAGTTATCTTGAGATACATTTTAAGCATTTTGGTTGTAGGCTAGCATTTATTCACTGAACAGGAATCTAGTGAAAGCCTAGATATGCAGCTGTGCACTCTGTCCCTTTTGTTATTAGTTTATATTCCTAGGGGCACCTAGTCCAAGATGCACCACGTGGAGGATGAACAGTCAGGCATATTACCATCATTAGAATTTGATATTTTCTAAGCATTATTCAAATCATTAGCATTTTGTAGTAATATTAATTAACTCCGCTTAGAAAAATTAAAAAAGACAAGTTGTTAAAGAACAAATTATATTAACTTTATCATCATCATTATTGGGATAAACACCTCCACTGGTTGTTATCTCCCAGGGTAGTTCAAATACCAAAACATTTACAAAAACATCAACTTTTGTAGTGTGTACTTAATGAAGACACTTGAGGTGTGCTAACATTATATGTTAATTACATCCCGAGTTAAACCCCTTCAATGATATCTGTTGGCTGCATAGGGGTAAACAAACGGACGCCCATTTAAATAATGTATTTGGACGAGGGGGCTTAGCATAAATAAAAGGACTGAGTTCGCGTGCTACAATATCCGCAATATTACACACGCAATATTAACACAATTGCAACGTAACCAGTTCAGTAAGGTTTTTTAAAAGTAAACAGAAAAATTAAATTTTTTTTATAAATGATTCATTTTTAAAATGTGTTGTGTATTGTTTTTGGTTATTTGGTAAAGTACTGATTGACACCATCGTTTCTACAACATTAAGTAATTTATTAATAGCTGGATTGCTTGCGTGCTAGATGAAAACTGAAGTTTTAACTATTATTTATAACTGTGATATGTCAGATCTGTAAGTCCGTCTTTTTTAAAACCTTTTTAGCGTATAATAGCGCGCTGGGATTTAAGTAATTGAAAAGTTAATGATCCTGAGGATTTGAATCATTATTATAAAGTCTCACTTTTCAATGATGGCGATCTTCCTGACCTTTGTCCTCTACGTGGTGCACCCTAGACTAGGTGCCCATATGCATCTAAACTAATAACTGGAGAGACCGAATGCACAGTGGTATAACTGGGCTTCCGATACGGCGGGTGAGTGCGAGCATACATTCATTATATGTTTCAAGGTATCTTAAGGTGTACATTAAAAGAGATAACCCTGACAAAACATTAGGCAGCTTTTTCAATCTTTACCTACAAGGGCAACATTACAAAAAACTTTGTTTTACTTCTACGTTTGTTACTCTTGTTATGTCATTAAAATTGATTGTCTTACATGCCGTACAAATAACGAAAATAATAAAGAGATGACTACGTCATCAACCTAAATGAATGAATAAACTGAACTTCAATTAAAAATGTATATGTCCAACTTTACCAAAATGAGGCAAAGTTGTGAGTATTACGGGGTTGTCAATACATGATTATTTTTTATTTATAAAGGTAACGTTTTTTAGTAGTGCATGTTTTAGCTAGGCCAGTGGTGTGGGGATCGAACCGATAATCATTTAGGTACGATTCGAGCGCTATACTACTAGATCACACTGACAACGCTTAATTGCCGAAGTAGTCTAGCAGTGGAACGTCCGACTGGAACCTAAGTAGACATGATTATGATCTCCACCGCTGGTAGTAAATGTGGTGCCACATTTGGCTCTACTGCTGAAAGACGCTTTCCATAAAAACATTTTAAGTAATGAAAATAAAAAGGTGATTGTTGAGAAACATTTTTAGCAAATGGGGATTTAGAGAAAAGTCAAACGAAAGTCAGATGTTAATGTCGGTAATGGAATTCAAACCTATGTCTACCCAAGTTCGAGTCCAGCGCGGAATATAAGATTATTTGACGATTCACTTGTATTTTATTTAATTTACAATCTTATGGGTAATATTTGTCATAATGATATAAATTACATTTTTTATATTTAATTAGTACAACTATATATATATATATATATATATATATATATATTATCTAGATGAATACAGAAACTGATGGTGGACAGGATGCCAAAAAGCTTAAAGGAAAAAAATAAAATAAACAATAAGCCATTTTTTGTTTTAAACAAATTGTATGCAAATAGTCTTGTATTGACTGTATGCTATATGGATAAAATAAACATTTATAAAACTATTTGGGTTTTTAAAATTAGCAAGAAAAAGGTAATTAAGAAATTGAAAACCTAAAGAATTATAAATAAATGTTTACAAGTCAATTACTTTTAAATTGTGAATTACAAATACTTATAAATAATTGTTTATTAGTACTTTCAAGAAATTGTTACCTTGTCAAGATTTATAGTATAGAGCGTTTTTAAAGTTTTTTTAAAATTGTACTGTTACGAACTTGTTTCTCGTTTGAATTACTCTTAGCAAAAAACAATCGATAGGATAGACAAATAGAAATAAACAAAATATCTTACTTATAATTACAAAGACACACTTTAAAAAAGTTTAAGGTAGAGCATTTGTAACCAATACAATTTAGTTACATATAAATTAAATTGTTTAGCCTTATTCTAAACAACAGGATTTATATGCAAGAACATAAAATGATATACATTTGTTGTAAACTGAAATGCTAATAATCTAGACAATTTGAGAATGTTTATAGAATATCAGTTTTCAATAATAGTAATAATTCCGTTTCCATGTGGTGTATCACGTACTCCCGGGAGGTAAAATTAAGACGGGTGCAAAATATACACCTAACGTATTTAAATGTGATTTAAGATATACGTATGCCATATGTAGTCATTTAACTAAAAAAATAATTTTGATTAGGCGGTCTTGTTAATTTTTGCAAATAGTATGTGCCATCTACCAGCCAAGAAACGTTATTCAACGTTTATTACGCTTATCAAATTTTCAAACTTAATCAATTAATATTCTGTAAAAATATAGAAATAATGAAAAAAATGACTATCACTAACTACAATAAATACTTTTTTAGCACATAGACACGTAATAAAACTAAACGGGGAACCGCATTTAATGACAGTTGTGAAACTCAAACCTATGCCCACTTATTTTTGAGTCCAACGTTTTAAATCATATAGCACAACCAAACAAAACTCACATTCGGATTCTGTAGTCTTGGAGCGTAACAACAGTGTCACTCAAATGTTTAAAATTTACGAATATATCTTTATAAAGTAAATTTAATTAATTGCTACATGTAGATTAATAAACAAAGCAGTAAAAAGTTAATTAATGTAGTGCAGCTGGTTTATCGAAACATCTAATTAATAGAGCCATTTATTAATTTTGTTTATTGCATTACTTGCACATAAAGAATATGTATCTACTTAAATATATACATTTAAAAATAATTAAAAATAAACAACATATTTCTTCCAAAAAGTAACTAAATATTTTCCAGGTGCTTGAAAGATCAAGATTGATTTGTTTTGCAAAATTTGATTTATTTATTGTTTTGCTGTAAACTTAATCATCAGTTTATACTGTCATATATTTTTAATTTTTATGTTTGAAGAAACTGTTTAAAAATGTTACATAATCACGGCACAAAATTATTTACTAATTTACTCATTTTTTCTTCTAAATTTTCTTTTTATCACTATTGTATTACTTTATATCTTTTTGCCATTTTTAATTTTTTTGCTTAAACTTATAAATTGTATCTAGCCGAAATACCTTTATATGGAAGGTCGCGTTAATAAAATCTATCCATAAGTCGGGATGCAGGCTTAAACCTGAAAGCTATCGGTAAAACAGCATTTTTTCCATTCTTAGCAAAATCATGGGAAGGATTATTAAATCTCATCTACTAGACCACTTAATTAAGTTTACCATAGTCAATCCTGCCCAGCACGATTTTATGCCTTACCAATTTAATTGCCTATCTAATAGCATTACAGAAATTCTGAACAACTACAAATTTGTTATCTATTTCGATTTTGCTAAGGCATTCAATGAAGTTCCTCACAATCTTCTTATTTTTAAGTAGAAGGTTGTAGACATTGTTGGATCTACCTTAGCATAGATAGAAGACTTTCTTTTCAATTACATTTTTACTATTCGAGTGGATCCAGATTTATCCATTTCTTATCATATCTCATCGGGGGTGCCTCAGGGGTCTGCATTGGTCTTTCTCCTGTTTATACTCTTTATAAACAATCTACCTTCAGTCGTTAGCTTTAACATCCTTCTCTATGCAGATAATGTTAAAAACTGGGATTCCAATTTCGAACTACTACAACCCAACATTTGTAAAAAATTTTACCGTTTGGTGGCCAATCAGTTGCCGCTGAATATGTCTAGATGCAAACATATCACTTTTGATAAGCCAGCTGGCAACATCTCTTTTCCTTTTCATTATACTCAGCCAATTGAATCTGTAAATTCCATTAAGGATTTAAGTGTTTTGTTTGACATGTTTCTCAATTTCACAGAGCATCATATCAAAGTAAACCATACTTGCTTTAGGCTAATCAAGTTCTTTAAAAGAAACCTAAGGAAAATTCCACCTAAATGTTGGCGTTTAGTGTATATACTGTACTTAAAACCACATTTAGAATACTGTACTCAAATCACGGTCCAGATTGTAAAATCCGACATTTAATGGCTATATAAATTTTAAAGCTCAGTCACTAAATTGCCCCGTGTTTTTCATAACTTATTCCACCAACAAAAACTTAAATCTCTAAAACTGTTCTCTCTTAGTAATAGACGACTCCAGGGTAATAATATTCTAATCTATTAGCTAATTAATTCAAATTTTACCTTTCTATTTTTTACGTTAACCCAAAACTTTCTAAGAGGTAACAGTTTTAAACTTCCGTTTAAGGAGTCATTACTTTTTTTACATTACCATCTCTCCTTGAAACAGCCTACCTGTTGTCGCTGCACCGTCACTTCAAACATTTAAAAGGATCTACTACAATCATAGGCTTTCCAATTTTAAGTAATTTAATCCATTTTTCTTTTTTATTGAATCTTGGTTATTATTTCTGTGCCGGGGTGGTCTGGCGGTACAGCGCTCGAATTCGGACTTCAGTGAGCATGGGTTCGAATCCCATCACCGGCACTAAAATGCAGGCCCACGTTCGGCTTCGCTAAAATGTCGACTGCTGAAAAATGTTTCTTGTAAAACATTCAAAGTAGCAAACATAAAATAAATAAAATAATAAATTTATTTTATACTTTTCCTGATATAATTAATAAATAGAACCGAGGATCAAAAGAAGTTTTGCTCCAACTGTAACCTGTAAATCAAACCCATCATCGACCCTTAAAATTTTAGAAACATTGTTTAAAAAAAGATAAAATTAAACTTAAGTAAAACAATATTTCTGATAAAATACTGTTGGTCAGATTTACCCCTTTTAAAAATTTGGAGCCCTGATTTAGTAAATACTCAGGAAAAAAATCGTTTTCACTTTAAAAACAACTTCCTTGCTTTTATTTTATTTTAAGACAAAATATTTTATTAAAAACATAAATCCTTGCTTAATATCTGTCATGTATACTAATATTAATTGTCTATAAAATAAGTTTTTTAATTTTATTATTTCTACATTGAGCCTTATAATAAATGATCTAATCTGACTGAATATCTTACGGAAAAATTTCTTAAATTTTTTCTTACGAAATCGGCATCAAAGTACAATATATTTTTTCACTATATTAAACGTAAAACTAAATTTAAGGCTTTTATTTTTATAATAGACTGCAAATGTAAGATTTTTTCTTTAAATAATGCATCTATTTAATTAAATCCTATAAAAAGTTTAAAAAAATGATACCAAGTTAATTAAAGGTATTAAAAGTAATTAACATAGTCATAGGTCATAGGGTCAACCATCTATTTTTTTTAAATAAATATTTTATTTTTCTAATTTTTTTAATTTAACCAAACTAAACTACTTGTAACGGTAAAAATTGACAAAGATAATTCGAAGTCGCAAATAATAAACAATATTATTTTATTTATATCCACACTTTCTAATTCACTATATAAGCATAGACGAACTATTTCAACTCAAAACTAATTTTAGATTAAAACTTCAACACATTTTTTATAAAAGTACTTTTGCATAAAACAAAAATACTTTACTGTATAGCAAACTCTATCAATATTTCTCTTTTTTAAACTATGATAGATTCTTCCTTCAACTTACTTCTTTTAATGTGATTTTACTTATCCTTTCTACTTACATTTAATTTTGTTTTTTTATTATTAATTTTACTTATTACAATTTTTATGCATTATTTTATATTTTATTTTTCCCTTGAAAAATAATGTCAAAAAACGCATTGTCAAAAAGTTTCTAATTTTACTAAACCGTTTAAAAACTTGCTATCTTTGTTTTTAGTAAATATTTATATTTATTAAATTTTAAATTTTTGTTTGTAAAACATTGAAAAATCTAGATACCTGTATTTTAATCACAAGGTCAGGTTTTTAATCAACGCCATTAATTCAAATAGTCACTTGAATTAGCGTGTGTTCTGGTCTTTGCCACTCTCTTATACTTTAAAATGTCCGATACGAATGAAAGCTGTCTTTTAGATTCGTTATATTGGGAACGAATAAAATACCTACTTAAAAAAGGTGTAAGCCCTGAAATAATTTCAAAATCATTTGATGTAAGCTTGTTGACTGTGCATATGATTTTAAATAGTAAAACAATTCCCAGAGCGTTAAGGAATAAAAAGGAACCATTATTGATAGCAAAAAAACATAAGAAATTAAACAATTCAGTTGTAAAATCAACTGATAAAAGGAATGTGCTCAGTCATGCAAATAGATCAAAACGACTGGAGTTTGCGAAATTATATGAAAATCGTCGAGTATCTTTTTGGAGATCAATCTACTTTGCAGATGAGTGTTCAGTAATGTATGATCCCAGTGGTAAACCATTTAGAGAAAATTGTGGCACGGATTCCACAGTAGATCGTACCTATGATCCGCTTCCTCCTATAAAAGGTTATTTTGCAATCAAGTACGATCAGTCTCCTAAATGGATTCGTACAGTTTATTATCCGAACAGTACGGCATTTATTGAAGCCTTTAATAAACTTTTCGAGTGTCAACTGCCAAAAAATTCTAGTGGGCATTTAACAATTGTCCATGATAATGATTTAATACATACATCCAAAAAGGTAATTCATCTTTCAGTATAAGTTACAATTTAATATTTATTTAACTCATTTAGACTAAAAAGTCGTTGACAAGTAGAAAGACAACCCTTATACAACTACCTCCTCATAGCCCGGATCTAAACATTCTAAAAACATTTTTTCAGTATCTTAAACGGGAGGTCAACTTTTCGATTGAAGGTGCAACACTTGAGGAGAAAATTGATTACGTGTTGACAAATTGCATTTCCAATGAATATATTAATAATCTTATAGATTCTTATCCCAAGCGTCTGAAGGAAGTAATAGAAAATCGTGGAGATGTTTTAAATTATTAAAATTGTAACATCTATTTTTTTAATAATTTAAATAGTTTAAAAAGCTTGTTTTTTTGCTATAACGATGATAACTGTATGTTTATAACGGCAACTATTTTCCTGAGTGGTATTTAAGTAAAGATTGCAGAAGTATCATTTAGAAATATATCAATGACAATTCCAAATTCACAGCAATAGAACTAGGTTTCTACTCAGGAGGTTGAGTGCAAGCTTACACACCCATGGTTCTTAAAAGGTATATTGAGGTATAACAAAATTAATTGGTGATAGAGCCACCTCTTCATTAGTTTGCATGGAATTCCTATACGAAGCTGGTGCGAATGAAATTTTTCGACTAGAAAACCGCTTCCTTGCATCGACGCCGGTTGACAGATCCATAATCGGAAGCTGTGCACTCGGTCCCCAATGTTATCAGTATACACCCATTTTAACAATTAACGCAAAAAAATACAAAGGTATTAAATCTAAATTAATTTGTTATGTCCAATTATTTTTTTGTAAAAACAAATATCGGGAATTAAATAAATCATGTTAATCATTTTACTCCATTTCTGATTTTGCACCCGTTGATATTTTATATAATTTTTTTTACTTACA
>JAKXYG010000804.1:0-25351 GCA_025895645.1 Cardicola forsteri | reverse complement strand
CTATCCTCATATTATTTCTATTGGTTAATTTGATTTTGGATCTAAATAACCTTAAAATTGTTTATTTTATTTGTATAACCGGAAGAACTTGCCGTCCGGTGCACCAACTAACGCCATTGCAAAATGAGGCGAGAGCAAAAAAATGTACATTAAATAGTGCTCAAAATAACCAATTACAGCTTAACTAGAAAATAAACTACTTAGAGAACAGAACCCACATCCAATAAAATTTACTCAAATCTCGACTAATTAAAAATAATAAAAAAATGTATAAATAATTTTAAAATTACAGAGGTATTATTATTTTTGTGTATTAATTCTGCATTATGAAAATAAAATATCATTAAAATAGTGGGTGGCTTTCTGATTAATTTTTAATATTTAGTTTATTTATAGTTTTATGCTTTAGTTATTAAGTTATTTATTGTATTTTACTAATTGTTATTGTA
Organism: Cardicola forsteri; assembly: GCA_025895645.1. Lineage (NCBI taxonomy): Eukaryota > Metazoa > Platyhelminthes > Trematoda > Strigeidida > Aporocotylidae > Cardicola > Cardicola forsteri. The sequence continues at coordinate 24,902 of JAKXYG010000804.1, read as the reverse complement.
AATATTAATTGATAATTTTTATTTATAAAAATTAATGAATTAATAAGAAATATTATTATTAATGTATTTTTAATCTTTGTCTTGTGTTTTTAAAACTATCTTGTATTTTAAAATTTTGTTTATTAAATTATATAAAATTAAAATTAATTTTAAAAAATAAAAAATAAGTGTTTTAATTTTGTACGTGCAATATAGAAGCTGTTTATGTTTCACAATAAAATTAAATTTTAAATTTTAAAAATAAATAATAATATTTTTAATAATTTATCATTAAGAAAATTTATAAATAAAAACAAAACATTATATAACAAAATGTAATTGTTAATTCATTATAAACCATGTCCTTCTGAACTTGTTTTTGTTAAGTGCATGCTTCTATATCGTCGTTGTGTTCAAAATTCGGAATTCTCCTACCTATTAAATAAAGTTTGCAAAATGTCTGCGAATGTATCCGCCAATGCTGTTAATAAGTAGTTAATTATAATGCTGGATATTAAATTTTAATAGGAAAGTTGATCTAAATACAAAAAAGGGAAATAAATCAACAGATTTATTTGATAAAACTGCAAAAGATGAGAACCTTGATGCCGCCGTAATTAGTTTATTGTTAACTTAATTTGATAGAGTTATTATGAAATGCGAAAAAACATGCTTTTAGAGATGAAGAAAAATGGGAAAAATCCCTACCCTTATAAGTTTCACGTTTCTATCTCAATTGGGGATTTTATTAAGAACTATTCTTATTTAGAAAATGGTCAGCATTTAAATGATGTTGCTGTTAGTATTGCTGGTATGTATATTTTGCTAGTATATGAAGTAATAAATAGGTAGAATTCATGCGAAAAGAGAAGCTGGATCTAAATTGATATTTTACGATATCCGATCAGACAATTACAGTTTACAAATAATGGCTAATGTAAGAAATTACAAATCCGAAAAAGAATTTAATGAAATAAATAGTGTGTTACATATTGGAGATCTAGTTGGTTGTACAGGAATTCCTGGTAGGCAAAATTAATGTGTATATTTGTATTTAAGGAAAATCAAAACTTGGAGAGTTGAGTATTTTACCATCAGAGCTTATTCTTTTGTCACCTTGTTTGTATCAGTTGCCTCATTTGCATTATGGACTAAAGGATAAAGAAACCCGTTTTCGCAATCGTTATTTGGATCTTTTAATGAATGAAGATGTTCGTCAACGTTTTGTTACTCGTTCTAAAATTATTAATTATATTCGCAGTTTTTTGGATGATATGGGGTTTCTGGAAGTGCGTTTAAAAATTATATATAAACTATTTTATTTTGTGAAATTGCTAGAATTGATGCATTTAACATTGAATTAATTAATTTAAGTGAAATGTATATATTTTTGGACCCAGAATTGTTTATGACAGACGTTTATGTGATATCTTTTGTTTAATTAATTTTATTGTTTAAAAATAGGCTTTAAAGTATATGACTAATTTTTTGTTTATTATGGTTTCTTTCATTTAATGTTATTGTTTGAACGTTTTTGCATTATTTACGCCAGTTTTTTTTATAAAGTTTGAACTGTAGTATATTTTTGCCCGATAACTTGATTCAATTTAAATTGATTATTTTTCATTTTTATAGGTTTTTTTTAGATATTATACACTAGTAAACACAGATTTTTGTAACTGTTTTGCTATTACATGTGCGTCAACGTAAAAACGTTTTTAGGTTTTAATATTGCATTAGAAATTGCAACTAAATCCGCTTAGATTCTTGAACTATTTGCATTTCTGATGTTACTGCTATATTCACAGTTTTTAAGTAGAGTGTGTTTTAGTCTGTTTTAGAGTTTGGACGTAAAATAAACTGCTTTGCAAAGGTGAATTGACATATTACTTTTTTGGGGTTTATAGTTGTGTCATTGTTTTTTCCATGGTTGAGCTGTTAGCAAATAACCAGTTAAGAATTTTTTGTTCTCGATTAATTGTAAACGTTTTATGGACTTGGAAATGAATCAAATATAATAGTTTAGAGTCCCATTATTTTTCATTAGCGTTTAATATCCATTATAATTAGGATCCAGGATGGTTTACGAGTTGGGTAGGTCAAAACGCCTTTAGTACTCAATTCTTAAATCGTTTCAAATTTTTAGGGGAAATATGAAATGGATGATGAGGTAAAGGGGGGTTTGTCAGAAAGAATTTTTGAAATTAAGACAAAATCAAGGTAGATAGTGGAATAGTCAACAATTATAGAAAACGAGCAAAAAAATAACTTTACAAAACTAATAATGAAACAAGTTTTGTATTATAATACAAAAAACACTACAATAATTCTCAAAGAAAAAGGAGAGAAAAATATGAAAAACGCCCTACTTGATTTGTAGGTGATGCGCGCCTCACCTTGCGAGTTTTACGTTTTTTGAATTAATTAATTTGCCTTTAAGGAGCTTTATCTTAAAAGATTGTTAACTTCTATAATTAGTGTAATCGATTGATTGGTGATTTTCAGATAAACATCTCATACTATGGATGCTTACCAGTTTTGATTTTAACATTACAAATAATAGCTTTCTCTCTTAACTAGTTTCAAGTATATACATTTTCAATTTTAAATATATATACTTATTTTCGTTTGGAATGGAAAAGCGGACATATATTCTATTGTTATTCAATGTTTCGCTTCTACAAATGTGAATATCTTACTATTCTTTTCAGTTTTAAAGAATACATATTTGTGGGTTACATGTATGCTCAAACCGGTATGGTCGCTGGTTTTAAATAATTTTTCATGGTGTTAACTAAATTAAATAATAATAATATTTTAATTTGATTGCGCTCCGTCTAGATTTCAAATTGGTTATTGCAAACTAATCCTTTTAGTAATTTACAGGGGCTAAAATAGGCCCTTTCAAAATTAACACATTAGAATTGATTGACTTTCCTCACATCACTTAAGCGTATTAGGCACATCAACATTTTACTAAAATAACCATCATCATCGGGGATAAACATCCCCCACCGGTTATTATCACCCAGGGTAGTCCAAAAAACCAAAACGTCTGCAAAAACGTCAACTTTAGTAGTGTGTACTTAAAGAACGACACTTGAGGTGTGCTGACATTAAATGTTAAAATAACCATCAAACATTACTTTAGCAATACTAATAGTTGAAACAATAAAAATAATTTCTTTTAACAAAAAGCATTACCAAATTCTCGCTTAGACTAAAAACCCAGAATTTACACATTTTGACAAGATAAAAATAGTACTACATTATTTACTTAAAAATAAATTATATTATAAAATATGTACATATATAAATAATGGACATTACAAATTTGACAAATTTAGTAGTTCAAAGAATAACCATGATTTTTTATAACTTCTTTTAAATGTTTTCGATAGGAATCAACCAAATTATTAATATATTCTTGTCGAGTTCGATTTTTCAACACAATCAATTTTTTCTTTGAGCGTGCCTTGATTTTATATCCGTTTCACCTCCTTGTTTAAGATAACTAAAAAGATTTTCAATTACATTGTGGTCCGGGCTGTATGGAGGCAATGGAATGAAGTTCAGTTTTTTGCTGTTTGAAGAACCTTTAGTTTAAACAATAAAAAATGAGTTAAATTTTAAATTATGATAAAAAGCACGTTAGTTTTTTTGACATATGCACTGGAGCATTATCTTGAACAACCATTAAATGGTCTGGAGCATTTTTCTGTAGTTCAGTCCTAAGAAATTCTTTGAAAATGGTTATAAATTTTGATCTGTTTAGGTGGCTACTTGCTTGACTCTGTTTTGGCAGTTCTTCGAACTTAATTCCATAATATTAGTGAAGACATAATGATGTGCAACTTTCTTAACATAGTAATTGTAGTGTTGAGGGTAATTGGGACCATAAATAACTGTGAATTGCACTGTTTATGGTTCGTACTTTAATTTACACTAGTCAGTAAAAGAAATCAATCTCCATAAGCATACTGAGCGGATTTTATACATTTTTGCGTATTCCACACATCTTTCTATGTTGTGTTGTTAACTGAACTTTTTTTAATGTTTTTTTAACTGCAAATTGGATGATTTTATCTGTTTGCGGATAAGTGAATATGAAAAATTGGCTATTTGTTTAATAGGTTTCATTCTCTTTCTTTTACTAGTTGATGGTGCAGATCCAGTTTCAGCTGTTCTTGGACGTGCATACAATCCTTGTATTTACCTCAAATAAATCTAATTTCTTCAGTAGTTAAACCAAAATTATAACTTTTATTTATTTGTTCTTAATTTTTTACCAGTTAAGGAAAAGCTTCTATTATTTAAACTCATTGTATTCAACTGCCGTAAGTGTTCAAAATTGTGCCAAGTTTAAGGGAACAAACTAAAATATTTGACAGGTCGATAAAACAAAATTGGGGAGTCAAGTTTTTAAAAATCTTTTATACACAAAATTTTTAAACTAATTAATTTGCTATAAATACAATGTATGCAGTAACATGTGTTGGGTTATGTAAGCACTTGTAAAATTATGTAAAGAAATAATAATTTTCTTTAAAATTATTGTTTTGTAATCTTTTTAAGTTATTAACTAAATATGTATATAATTTTTAATTGTAACTATTACCATTTATCCAGTTGAATGCTATTTATCCAAAAATTCAAAGACACTTAAATATCTATAATTATAAAAACTTAAAAAACAACTTTAAGTGTTGATAGCTCATTATTTTAGCGTAATCACTTTGTTGAAAAAAATGAAAAATAAGAGTTTATTGACAAGTCCCATTTTGGACCATGCAGCATGTTAACCGAAGGACCTTTTTATGGGATTAATTCGTTTAAAATTACTTTAATATTTTTAAATATTTTGGTGGTTAGGTTGAAACACCAATGATGAATATGATTGCCGGAGGTGCCGTTGCAAAGCCTTTTATAACATATCATAATGAACTCAACATGGAATTGTTTATGCGCATTGCTCCTGAGCTTTATTTGAAGATGCTTGTTGTTGGTGGTTTCAATCGAGTCTATGAAGTTGGTCGTGTGTTTCGAAATGAAGGTATTGATTTAACACATAATCCTGAGTTCACTACATGTGAATTTTATATGGCTTATGCTGATTATGAAGATCTAATGAAAATCACTGAAGATATGATTTCTGGTACGATTTAATTATAAACATTGCATATGCGTTGCGATTTGAGACGTTTTTTTACATTCTGATAATGTTTAAACAATTATTTTTGTTGGCATGTGTTTTAGGTGGTTTATGCACGTTTTATTATTTATTTTGGCGTGCCTGTAACTAGTAAAAAATAAAATTCCATAGAAAATATGTTTGATTTATTTTTTAATTAAAAATGTATTTTATAAGGCTATAGTTTGTTTTTTGTTAAAAGATACTCGTTAACTGATATTTATCAAGTAGTCTGATTATATACATTACATAGTATTATAATGCTTTCTTCATATAATTTGTCTCGCATTATTGATTTAGATATTTTTTGTGTATTATCAGTACCAACAAGAATTATTTTTGTTGTTTGTCACCAGCAAGATATGTAGTGATACTTTGCATTTTTAATTTAAATAATTATTTTTTTATATATAGGACGTAGTTATTATTATTTATTCCATTAAGTATATCTTAGTTTTACTGTACCATTTTAACAGTATTAATAAAAATATTTAAGAAAATAAATAGGTCTTCGTTTTTATCGTTATTATTCTATTATTAGTTCTATACCTTGATAAGCGTATGAAAAGTAGAAAAATAACGAAGTTTCTTGGCTTATAGAGGAAGCCATTGTTCACAAAGATTGAATGGGCCATCTGATTTTCTTTTATTTAGTCCAACGGCTACATATGGTATATATACGTCAGGATACCTTTAAATACTTTGGGTGTATGTTTGCACCTATACGCTTAAACAGAAACCCAGATATACCGGTGGACAGTCGGTCCTTGTTAGTTTAAGTGATCAGATGCACTTAATCTAGGAGGAACCACGCAGGTGTGACAGTCAGGAATAATTATTGATGGAAAGTGAGACTATAATAGCTGCTGACATCTACAGGATCAGTAGTATCCCATTATTATTATCAAATTTTAGGTTACACTAAAAGCGTAATTCAACATTTTTAGAATACAAAGAAACTCTATATATATATTGCATGTGTGTTCAGTGAATATTCATATTTGAATAATTGTACTTTATTCGTTTGTAATTGTGATTGTCTAATTATTTTACTTAATTCACATAGCCCTAATTATTATTGATTCTAACTCACGAAACGGACAAGCAAATGTTAATAAGAAAGTAAATAAGTTTTAATGTAAATGCTACGTAGAATATCTATAAAGTTAAAAAATGAGGGTTTTCCGTTGTAGTTTTTCATTGAGCATCTATTTTATTAAGAATTGGGAGGGATGTTTTCATGTATATAGTTTTTATTGCTTGAATGCTTCATGTGAAAGTGTACATGGAGTAAAATTCTTGGCAATGACCCACATTTAGTGCCACCAGTTGGACTCAAACCTATTCTAATCCAGTTTCGAGTCTAGCGCTCTGATCACTTCTGTCAGCCAATATGAGTGCGTAGATTTCGTCGTAAGAAAATTGTTTTACATGTTTTTTTTTGAGGTCTGTATTTAATTTGTCCTGATAATAAAATATTTTATAATTCAATGTTTGCTTTTATTTCTACGTAAAAATTAAGCTATTTTTTGTCAACTTCATTCTAGTTTTGATGTATTTTTCTAGTGTCTTCTAAGCGATGATGTTAACGGTTGTGTTCTTTAGTGGATAACATTTAATGTGGTTATTTTTTAGGCCTCGTGAAGTTTCTATATGGTTCATACATTATTACGTATAAACCAGAAGGTGAAGATACGGAATCTATCACTGTTGACTTTACACCTCCATTTAAACGCATTGATTTTTATAATGACCTTGCGGTTCAGCTTAAAATGGAATTACCGGCAGCTGATCAATTAGCAACGGAAGAAACACGTCAATTTTTTGTCAAGCTTGCTGCCAAACTTGAAATTGACTGTCCCGAACCAAAGACTATTGCTCGATTATTGGACAAGGTAAATGTTGAACAATTTGGTAACATTTATTTTTAAATATTTTATAGTACTAACTGCTACAGTGACATTTAATGTCATTTTAAAATCGAAAAGTGATAAATTATTTTTTCTATCTATTGGAATAAAGGTGAATTTAGTTAACTTTTTTTAAAAATTTAAAATTTAGGCATTATTGTTAATAATAATAGCAAAAAGTTACCTAGTTTGTTTAAATCCTTTCCTCTATAAACGGCCATTGTGCAACAAGTAAATACTTTCAATTTAAACAATTTTTAATAATTCTTTATACATCAGAGTGCAGTTGTGAAAATTGCTTTTCTTATTTCTTAAATAATTTAATTTACCAAATCGAAGTTATTAATTTTTATTTTACGACGCGGCTAGAACGTTAATTTTTATGTAGAATAAAATCTGTTACGTGGAGATACTAATAAACCCGAGGATTACTGTAATGGTTATGAAGTCCTAATCTCTAATGATTGTCACCATGTGGCGCATAGTGGACTAGGTGCATTCAGGCACCGGGAATAACACAATAGGAATCGAGTATACAGTGGTATAACGGGGTCTCCGTTTTCGTAGCACTGTCACAAAGATGTTTATTAATGAATAAACTTTTTTGTTACATTTGTTGCACATACGAGTTTTCTTTTGCAAATGAAACCATGGGAGGTGACCGTTTGATATGTTTTACGAATATGGAAATAATGAAGAGGTGATTAACTATATGGTGATGTTGTTAACATAGAAAATTTAGTAATGGTTGGTTATTAAAAAAATACAAAGTATAAAATATTCTACCTAATGCTTTTATTGATTTCTGTTCCAATGCAAAGTTGGCTGGCGAATTGTTAGAATCGCAATGTGTCAGTCCCACATTCATCACGTGTCATCCAATCATAATGAGTCCTTTAGCCAAAGGACATCGTTCGCGCGCCGGACTTACCGAGAGGTTCGAACTGTTTATGCTGAAGAAGGAAATTTGCAATGCTTACACGGAACTCAACGATCCGATTGTTCAACGCGACCGATTTTTATCCCAAGCCAAAGTGGGTTTGTATGTGTGTGATCAGTTTTGTTGTTTGTTCGCCTTTTGAATGTGTTTGTTATAGGCATGTAATAGTAGTTGGCTTGTGGAATGGGAGCTAAACTAACAGACATTTGTTTGGTTTTTATCGTAGTTGAATGTAGTTCATTATTGTACAAGTTTTAAATATACAAACTTTATTCTTTAAATGATCAAAAAGGACGTGATTAGACTGTCAAATTGTGCGAATATAAAATCAACACGGATAATTACTTAGTCGATTATAACAAGAAAATTGAGTATTAGGATGGGGTAAACGTTATTTAGAAATAATTATACATAAACATAATTTGATTAACATTGTTAAAAATTGTTATTAATTTATTAAATAAGAGATAGTAAAGAAATTTTGTTGTGAAACGAATTTTTTATTTATTTTTAAAATGCTAAATAATGTATTCTAAAGACAAAAATAAAACTTTTTATATGAATACGCAAATGTATCGCTGCCTATTGCAATGATGTGCAACCTTTTTAACATAGTAATTGTAGTCTTGAGGGAAATCGGGACCATAAATAACTGTAAATTGTTTATGGTTCGTACTTTAATTTACACTGGTCAGTAAATTATTATTGCGAAATCGTTTTATATAATTAACTTTATATGTACAGCCCTTGAATAAACTAGTTGAAAATTCAAAAAAATATTAATCTAAATTAATTTGTTATCTTTTAATGTTTTTCTATTAAAATAATGTTAAATATTTAATAGTTGATTTATATTTACTTGAAAATATTTATTTAAAAATGCCGAGTTGGCCAAAAAAGCGTATTTTAAAAATAACACCTATATAAATGGAATAACTAAACGCAATTAACATTGTTTAAATAATAATTAATCATTTTTTAATTATTCAAAAATACATTTTAATACCTTAAGTTTACATTTATACATAATAAAATTGATGTTTTCATTACCTTAAAAAATTAAAATTAAAAAACATTATTTTATATTAAAAAATAACTAATTAATTACTTTTTAAATATTTCAATATTAAATAAGTATTTTTAAAAGTATGTTTATACTCAAAAGTTACCATAGTAACCAAAATTTTGAAATAATTAAAACCGATTTTTTGTGCAATGTTACTTTGAAAACGTTACTTCGGTTTTTACTTTAAAATATTGATTTGTTGTTAAATTTAAGTTAAAAATTAATATTTGCATGCGAATTAAAATTGGAAATACAGTATATCTTGTTAAAACAATTCAAAAATAATAATATTTTAGGTATTTTCTTAAAGATGTTAAAAATTTATTTTTTGTTTGTTAAAAAAATTCTTATTTAACTTAAAAATAATAAAATACATTATTTTGTTAACTTATAAAATATAATTAACACAAATTAGTTATTTGCTACCTAAGAGCAGTACATATTACGTTATATCTTTTTTATCACATAAAGTTTAGTTAATTTTTTATTACAAAATAAAAACACAAAAATTATGTTTTGTAATAGTAAAATGAAATTATTTTTAATACTAATTACTTTTAATTGTAGCTAATAAACACTGACTTAAAAGGATTAATATGTTGGATAATAAAATAAGTTGCTGTGTGTAAACATTTTTGTGTAAACTTAAAATTTTATAGTTGGAACAATATATATAGGCAACAAATATTAAATTGGTTGTATAAAAAGTATTAAATAACCCTTATGTAAAAAAATATATTAACCAATTTAAACAGTGGTCTATTCTAGTAAAATGCATCAATATTTTTAAGCTGAAATGTATTTTACTTATGCCAGTGTTACAGTTGTTTATAAAAAATAATATGTATTGTAATTTTACAAAATTAATTGCAATTGTATTTAAACTTATTTTGTTTAAATAAAAAATTTAATTTAACCATAACACGGGCTAAAATAAAAATAATTATATTTTTAAAAATCGCTATTTAATAGTTCTATTATTAATGTTATTTATTTTATTTTTTGTATAATAAAACTTAATAAGTATAAGCATATTTAAATCAAGAAAATATTTGTCTAAATTAATTTTTTTGTTAAAATTTAGATTACATAAAACTATATCAGCATTTTAACCAAAAGCATACCAAAACACCTAAGCCAAGTGGTTACAAACACGAGCTATCTCATTAATTATTTAATATTTTGTAGTAAATTATACATAAAACAATTTATTAACCCTAAAAATTAGATATGTTTTGCGTTTTTAAATATATTAGAAGTCATATTTTGTTGGTAATTTTACTCAATCTTAAATTATGAATCAGTTAATGTTTTATGTAATTTTTTTATTAGTTTCAATATATATCTATAAAATTATACTTGTATTTTAATTATCACATAATATTGTACGTTTTATAATTAAAATGACGTCTTTATTATATGTTATGTGATTGCTATAAATGTTTTAGTTTAATAACTACGTTTTCAAAACTAATTAGTTTAGGAGTTGTATGTAATTTCTTATTAATAGCCCATATATTTTTAGCATAGTTTGTCGCAAGAAAATGTTTCTCAAGTTAAAACAAAAAACGAAAAGTAAGAGTTTATTGACAAGTGTTATTTATTTTTATAGCATTTCAGGATTCTTACAGTGCAATTTTTCTTTTTGTATTTATTAATGATTATTTTTCTGATTTTTTTGTTTTATAATGTAGGATAAAGCTGCTGGCGATGCTGAAGCTATGGTCTTAGATGAACAATTTTTAACAGCCTTAGGCTACGGTTTACCTCCTACGGCAGGTTGGGGTTTAGGAATTGATAGATTGGCTATGTTTTTAACTAATACCAACAACTTAAAAGAAGTTATTTTGTTTCCTGCTATGAAGCCTGATGCTAATATTCCAAAACAATCCAAACATGTTGCTTCAACTGGAAGTTTGGTAGTAAATGATGTCAACGTGAAGACGGAAATTGCGCATTTGCATGTCGACGAATGTGCAAAATTGGTACCGCATTCAACCTGCACAGACAATTCAATAAACGAAAGTATGAATGAATCAACCGTAACTAATGACTCCACGAGTTCTTTACAAACATCTGGGTCTTCAATGTCGACTCCTGGTAGTCACGGGAAAAGTGGAAAGAAGAAAAAAGGAAGAAAATCCTAAAATTTAATGTGCATGTCACTTTATTTGTTATTTTTAAATCAGTTGGGTACCGCTTTACTGATATTCATACTTATTTAAACAAACAACATGTTCTTTAAATATTAAATGTGTATTACGCAATTTATGGAGATTTTCAAAATAAAGTTTTTGATTTTGTTTTTTAAAAATTTTTTATATACTAATAGATGGAATGGGTAGGTGATATATTCTCTTTTATTTTCAGAACATCTGGAATGATTTCTCCACGTGAAATAAATGTGTTTTAGTAATAACTTTCTTGGTTGATGAACGGCATTGTATCCACGCTACAGGTAATAAACAATAAGGAAATTGTTGAATGATTTATCGGGGTTATCCTTTAGCTCAAATGCTTGATATGATGAAGTACCCTTGGTGTATGTATGGACCTTTCCGCTGTAGCCTAGCCAAACAACTGCTCTCGATGTTTTATGAAGAACATCTTGTGCAAATGAACAGTAATGGAAAACGAGCCATTACATGCACTAATTGGACACGAACTCTAGTAAGCGGGGTTTTTGAGCGCATGTTAAATACATATATAAACTATTTATAATAAACTACTTAAAGGGTACTATTCTAAAAGTTGTTTAATCGGAAAGTAGAAATAATTAAATTACTGTTTTCGATAAGCCGTTTGTTTTCATTTAAAAGTACAAGCAAAGGTATAACATTTTGTTACCACATAAAAACCTGTCTCTTGAATAGGAAAATATGTATCGAAGATCTTTTAACGCACCTTCATATTCTCTAAAATATTAAAAATTGCCATGTATTTTTATACACAATTGGTTTTTAACTGAATAGAAACAATTACATATTTTAAGTTTACAAATTCTATAATTAAACAAAAATGGTGTATTTTTCATAAAAAGAAATACATAATAAACATTTAAGCACGATTTAAAATTTTTTAGCATAAAGCAACTAATAATATGTTAAACGATTTAACTAAATGTTTATTATTATCTTGTTATTTAAAATCATAGATGTTTTTGATGAATTGGGCACAAACAACATGGCACCTGTGTACACTTAAACATTATTTATTATTATCATTTTAAGTTTAAATACATTAGTAGAAGAGGTATAGTATTCTTTGATATAATTTTTTACATTACAAAAACGTCAGAAACCAAAATTTAAACGATATACAGCAATTACAAAATCAAATCATTTTCGATAACGTAGTTGTAAAAGGAGTTCACAAAGTTCTTTCAAACATTAAGAACGTTTTGATAGTAATAATATAAAATGTTTGTTTATTAAAAACAAAATGCAAAAACATTGTTTAAAATTAAATTGCTACGTATATATTTTAAAATAACCAAATTGCAGTTTTAGTGAAATTGGAAAGAAATTCCTTGGCCTTCGTATATGGTGTAGTCTGGTTGGGTGTCAGAAAAGGCTCAACCATTTCAAAAAGGTGCGTCGGGACCTAATAAACTAAGTGGAAAAACTTGTCGTTTTTTGAGATGACACCATAATACTTGAGATCATACTCAAATAGCCGAAAACGGCGTTCTGAGTTTTCCGTGTTAGGCGGCGGGGACTGGCAATGGATTGCCGGGTTGATTTTTGGGGACTGATTATCTAATCTTTGTCCATGACTTAGGATTAATAAATAAATATATAAAAATATGCTTAAAAATAAAAGTTCTATAAATCAGCTAATAAAAAAATGATAGTAAGAAAACTTATCTCAATCCCGCGAGTGTTAAAGATCCAAAATTTGGCTGATTCGAGATTGCGTGTCGTTCTCACCACTTTAGTGAAATTGACTTCAATGAAGGCTGCGTAGCCTGGATTCACTAAATAACGCGATGGAGCGGTTTGAAAAAAACAACGTTGTTTGTCGGCAAAGGTTGCGTGTTATGCCTAGTCGCTTTTTTCCTCAAAGTCTAACGTCTTTACCGAATACGTTGAGTAATGAATAAAAACACAAACACCGGACGGGAAGATGTTTACTGGCAAATTTACAGAATTGGACTGCTGGATGAGACTAAAAATCAAAATGGAAACTGGAAGTTGGACGAGGAATGGAAATGGACAGAAGTGTTTAAAGGCGTAGGAACGGTTGTTTATCTAGCCGTTCCCATTGATATAAACCGTTGACACATTTATATAAAAATGCTAATATTCAAAGAACATTAATTCCAGAAATTAAATGTTAATTTTTGTAATGGAATAAGGCAGGTTCTTCCGGTCATGCAAATAAAATAAATAATTTCAAGGTTGTTTTGAACCAAAAATTTTTTTGATAATAGTCTAACTAAGAATGCTGTTCACTACTAAAGGTCTCTCTTCGCCCAACATTAAAACAGCTAAAGAAACATTTTCCTGCTCACATTGCATTTATCAGTTCACTTGCAGTTGCGGTGACAAGTACGTTGGTCGGGCAATGCGTCGTTTAGCTAGCCGGGATAAAGAACACATTCCAAACTGGATCAACAATAGGTCAAACGGAAGTGAACATTGATGCACATCCTTCATATTACGTCATATGCTACAAACCAAACATTAGATCAATTTAAAAAATTATTTTAAAGTGCTAATTACTTCTCCAGCTTTAAAAATGTTGAAAATTCTTAAGTCTGTTTATATCCACACAGTAAAACCTGCTTTGTGAGCACAAAAACAGGTCGTCACTACATTGAACTTAGCTTGGTCGTAAGGATTGTGTGTGTATGTTTGTGAGTTGTACTAATGTCAATGTTATCTGTACCCCCTTTTTTGTATATATATATATACTAAAATGTTATATGTTTGTGACTGACGAGAATATGCAAAATGAATTCATCTCACAGTTTACATCTTCTCATATTTTTATTTGGAATTATAAAGGGAACCCAATGCTTTAGTGATTATAACTATAATCACATTATGGTTATTAAGTAAACAGCTGGATATTTTCGGGGTAAATGATAAAACCAACCATCGCAAAAAAATGAAATAAATCCTATTGGTCAATCTTATTGATCATGTGTTAAGAACGTTTGTGCATTTTCCTATTGAAAGGGATTGTTTAACCTTGAATATGTGACTTCTTATAAAGTGAAAATTCGTGAGTGCACTGCATTTGGAAAAGGAAAATTTTGTAGAGCGGTTGTTACGTTGACTGGGAGCAAATGGAAATTGTTGTACGGGATTTGAGGGAGCATGCACGATTGTATTTCATCAAAAAGCAGAAAGGAAAATCGCATATACTAATTGTAAATATTTTCGTGTTGTGTTCTGTTTAAAATCACATTTTAGGTGTATTTAAAAAAAGGAATCTATTATTTGGTTAATTCCATTTGATGAAAGTCATTTTTTCCAAAAGTAGTGTGTATTTAAAATATGTACAGTTTTACATTGGTTTTATATAGAGTTAAAAACATTTTTCGGCAGTTAATGAGCACAAAAGTAATCCACGAATGATTTTGTTTTTTTTAATGTTTCGCGTAATGCTTATATTTAATATACTTTTTTAAACAAATTTGTTTTTGGGCTATTTATGCGTACGTAAAAGAATTATGATTATGTTTTCTGAATAAGCATAAGATTATTGTACGTGTTGGTTTTTATGTAATTTAGAAATTCAAAATTTCGGCTATCAAGTTTTTATTAGCAATATGTTTATTGCTCTTGTGATGTGCTTATTAGTCGCTATTTAACATTTTTCTAGTTGTAAAAGTAAAATTTTGTGCAAATATTAAAAAAACATTTTAAAAAGTTGATAACATCCACTAATACTAATTTTTAATTTGAATTTAAAAAAAAAATTTATTTACCATTATTGCTTGTTGATCAAAAGCAATTTACAATTAACACTACTATATTCTCAAAAATGTACACTCTTTATTGCCAGAACACAGCAAGATAATACAATAATAAATCTATACTTTTAATGCCACCTACATTACATTAAGATATATTAACAGTACGTTCATTTAGAACGTTTTTATTGTTATTGTCTAAATAACTTACATATACATATATATATATATATATATATATATATATATATATATATATATATATATATATATATATATATATATATATATAAATATAAATTTAACAACAAATATCCAACTCAGATGAAAGAGGAAATGGCTGTAAGCAGGAAGAATTTAAAAATTGCCAAATATTTTTATCCATATATTAGCTTTGTGTTGTTATTACTTTTCTATTTTCGGCTAAAACAAACAATTCTCAGGTTAATCTAAAATGACATCACTGTATCAAAACATCATGCTGTTTGTACTTTATGTGATAACAGAGGATTGCACCAAATAACATTACTAAAATACTTATCAATTTCAGTTTTTGTGGAGATCACCTACTTTGTTATTAAAAGAATAATGAATAAGTTATACGTTCCATTCATTTTATCGATTTACATAGTTAGAACACTTATCGATTTCAGTGAAATGTGTAAATAATGAAAAACAAACCTTTTTATCAACAAAGCTAAATATAAAAATAATTGTATAACCTACGTATTACAAGTATTAGGTTAAATGAGTACAGTCGTACCATGTACAAATTGAACCTAATTATTATAAATAGCTTCTCATTGATCATTCATGTAGGAAGTATGCAAGCAAAGAATGCATTAGAAATATAAATAATTTAATGTCCACTGTTTACGCGGAATTTCTAAAAAAAATCAACACACACTAATCTAATGTACGAGAATAAAATAAACATTTTCAGGTTTCAGGTTTGTACAAGAGTTAAATAAGAGAAAAACTCCTTTCAATACTCTGTTCAGGGTATCAAGTATCAATGAAAAATAAATAAAAAAAAGATAGAAGTAATTTACAAAAGAAAATCATTAGGTAAACTTGAGAAGGTAAAATTGTCATATGCAGATTTGAACGCCTGAAGGGAAGGGGCTAAAACGACATGCGGGGGCAGATTATTCCATGCAGTGATAACTCTGAACAAAAAATGATGAAGTCCTATTCGGGATTGAACTTGCGGCTTGGAGAGCTTAAGAGGGTGTCTCTGCGGGAATCTTGGAAAAGGGCAAACATGTGCTTAAAATGGGTAGAATCTAAGAGTTTGAAAACTAGAATAAGGTCGCCCCGGAGTCTCCTATCTTTTAGTGGGAAGAGACGAAGCGCTTCCATTTGCTTGGGGTAAGGAAGACTCTTTAGGGTACGTGGGAGTCTGGTAAAGCTTCTTTGAACTTTGTCAAGTTTAACTATATCTGCCCTTAGGATAGGCGACGTTACTTGAATACAATATTCGAGATACGGCCTAATGTATAATTGATAAAGAAGTCGGGTACAGCTAGCTGGAATATTTCCTAAATTACATCTAAAAAATTTCATAAGTCGATAGCAGGTTAACGATGCTCTATTATGGTGTGACGAGAAGCTAAGGGAGGAATTAAAAGTCACACCAAGATCTTTCACCGTGTCAATCTTGAAATAGTCTGAGCACTAGGAACATTATATCGGTTTCCTGAAGATTTTCCAAATGAGAAATGATTACATTTAGAAATATTCAGGGGGAGTGCATTATTCTTAGACCACTGGTAAATGTTAAAAATATCCTGTTGTAGTTGTTCGGGGTTAGAGCCCCAGATTTTAACATCATTAACATAAAGCAGGATGTTGGAATGAACAACTGTGGGCAGATCATTAATATAGATATTAAAAAGAAGGGGACCCAGGACAGATTCCTGAGGGACCCCCGAAGAGATTGGAGAGGGAGAGGAGGCTGCATTACTTAATTTGACACAGAACTTACGATTAGTGAGAAAGTCACGTATCCAGTCAAGGAGCAGAGGACTTATCCCAAAAGCTTTTAGCTTACCGAGTAAAGCTGAATGCGGAACTTTATCAAAAGCTTTGCAAAAGTCGAAGTAAATTACATCGACTGATGATGTCCGATCCAGCATACCGGTAATGCTCTTTGTGAACGTCAAAAGATTGGAAAGACAGGATCTTCCAGGCATAAACCCATGTTGGGCAGAATTTATTAGGTTATTCATAGAGATAAAGTTAACCAAGTGTGATTTAATGATTTTCTCTAAGATTTTGCTAGAGCCGGATAAAATACTGATCGGCCTAAAACTTTCCGGCTTGAACTTGGAACCGGACTTGTAAATAGGCCGAATAAAGGCGAGTTTCTAAATGGCAGGTAGTTTACCGGACTGGATAGAGCGATTGAAGATATGAGTAAGGGAGGGGCCAGTTTAGAGGCACATTCTTTAAGAACTTTTGGGAAAAGGTCATCTACACCTCTGGAGAAAGATTTAAGATGAGATAGATGTTTAAAGACTAAAGATGGCGTAATAGTTGGATATCCTGAATCAAGGATGGGTTCAGGGAGAGAACTAATGGTAAAGTCCTGATTAAAAACTGACTTAAAATAGTCACCAAAAGTGGCGCACATTTCTGGTAAAGATAAGAAGGACCCGGAATCACTTTTAAGTTTAGGGAAGGGGAGAGATCATATCCTCTCTTATTCTTGATGAATTTGAAAAGAAGACTATTATCGGATCTGGTATTGTTCAGGAGTGAGTGGAGTCTGAAGCTTTTAAGCCGCCTGAGACATGCTACGGATTTACTACGGAGATCTAAATAGCGGTAGAGGAAAATGAGGAGACCAGTCGACTTCCACTTATTAAAGGCAATATTGCGGGACTTAATTATGCGGATAATGAAACGGGGAATTCTGGGTTTTGAAGGGGATGGGGTATAAAATGGGATAAAACGCTCAATACCTATTCGGATGATGTGAAAGAAGTGGTCATAAAAACTGTCTATGTCATTAGTGGAGAGGTCCCAGGTAGCATTCCTCAAAAACTTACAAAATCAACACGGCGGAAGTTAGGAGCGGGCAAAGACGTATACTTCAGGCCTGTTGCGGATAAGGGGAAGTGAGCTGTAAAAGAAAGAAGAGAATGATCGCTCTTTTCTAGGGAGGTAAATGATGGATGCCGTCGATCAAGGAGGCTTTGTTTGTGAGAACTAGATCTAGGCAAGATGAGGAGCTACCAATCCTAAACCTGGTGGGGGAGCGAACATGCTGGGTGAGAGCATGTTCTATACAAAAATGAAGAAGAGTAGAATTAAAGGACTTAGTAGAGCAGCTGAGCAAGTTCCAGTTAATAGAAGAGGCATTGAAGTCCCCCATTAGAAGATGGTAATCGTGTTTGGACGCTAAAGTAGAATGGAGTTCCAGAAATAGGAACGGTTGAAGGCTTCAGGAAGCGCTGGGGGACGGTAAAGGATTGAGACGAGGATGTTCTCGCTTGAGGAGAGAGTGATAGCAACTGAGAGAAGATCATACCCTTGATCATGAAGTTCAGAAGAGGGCTGGGGGTAAAACTGATATCCTCTTTAATTTAGAAGAGACATCCCCCCACATCTGGAGCCCTTAGAGTCAAACCGAATGATATTATAGCCATGGATTAGCAATTCGTTGTCATGTATATCATCCGACAGCCAAGTTTCTGTAATTCCGATAATATGAGGCCTTGAGACTTTGATTAGACTAGTTAGTTCAAAAGCTTATTCGAGAGGCTAAACACATTAGTATAAAAAAACTTATTGGGACGGGGTTAATAAGGAAGTAGCGCACCTGTTTCTTTTAATCGATGAAGGAAAGGGACGCGACTCCGGGGCGGAGGGGAAAAATCCTGAAAGTTTGTGATAGGAATTGAGGTGTCTTTGAGCTTAAGGGGGTAAATTTAACAATGGAGATGGCCGAAAGTTTCGGGCAACTGTTTTGGGCTAAGGGACGAGGTTTACCCAATCTGTCAGACATAGGATGGTCCTTATGTAGACAAATCCCGGGAAAAGTTTTGCGAACAGAGGGCCAGATACTTAAGATATCGCTTACAGCGTTGGGAGTGCTACTGACTATAATTGGGGGGAAGGAATAATGGTGCTTACACGTCATACGGGAAATTTTAACCTCAGGAGACGATGGTAGACAATAATTAACGATCTCGGAGACGATATCTTTATAATTAGTTGCGGTTTCGGGAATTCCTCTAATTATTAGGTTGTGATCACGTCGTCTATCAGCTGCGAGTTGTTTAGCAGCACAAAGGATTTCGTCCTGAGAGAGTCGGAGGACGGCTTTAGATGTTGAAAATGGGGGTTTCTTAACTAAATGGGAAAGACTCTCTACTGAGTCTTTGAGCAGTTTAATTTCTTCTGTTTGATTTGAGATAAAGGTTGAAGAAGGGGGATCTTTGACTAACAGGGAAAGACTCGCTACAGAGTTTTTGAGCAATCTAATTTCTTCTGACTGTTTTGAAGTAAAAGTTGAATAGGTAACATGAAGAGCCGCGACGGAATTTTTTAGATCTAGATTGCTGGACTTGATCTCATTGACTAGCTTAAATAAATCAGATGAAGAATCAACTCTGTGTTCCTTAGACCAGAGACAATTTATACAATAGACGTTTTCGTCACTATTGGATAACTTTAGATATAGGGGTTCCGAAAGACCAGTACAGTTTTCGTGAAACCAGGTGTTACACCCAGAACAAAACATACCAGTCTTTACAGACTTACTACACCCACGTCTTCCACATAGTGCTGGTTGGGAGAAATTCATTGTGGAATCTGATACTGTTAAAAATATAATAAAAAGTAAATATCACAATGCAAATGCAAGGTGATAATCAGTAAAGGGATTTTATTAAAAATAGTTCAAGTACGAATCATACAGATTGTACACAAACAAGCAAATGTACAACACAAATTGCACACACACAAAAATAAAAAAGCAAATATATATATATATATATATATATATATAGGTTTAGGCACAATTCTTGAAAATCGTACTGATTCAAACAATTGAGCAACAGCAGGTTGCACAATTGACACAAAAACAAAAACACTAAAACGTCACAAAACAAAAACAAACAACAATGACACGTAAAACAACGAATAAGCGCAAAACAACAAACTACTTTTGGTCAGCACGTCACGCAAGCGTAACGCAGTGATTCATATTACTTATACATATATTAATTGTAGTTGTAGGTTAAATATACTCACTAAGTTATCAAGGTATTGTTTGACTTACGGAATGTAAAGTACAAACAAACCTCACCACTGACTTTATCAAATTGAATTTCAATCCTGTGCACTAGTTACAATTGTAACATAAAACGATGTCATTTGTAAAATACAATCTTGTCTCACTTATTAATGCGCATAGATAAACCATTAACCTCAATAATTTTGTTACTGTTTATGTATATGAAATTCTTGTGTTTTACAACTTTGTACAGTTTAATACAGAAAACATTTATTTTCTAAAATACATTGCCTGTTAATTCTTATATGATTTAATATTACGTCAGTTAATACGTATATACATTACTATCAATAGCTGTGTTGTAATAAAATTTTTAAAATAATACACATTACAAAGTGAGAATATAACATGTATTAACAAAAATGTATTAATGAAATGTTTATTAATTAATTTTTCTTTATTTTACTTTTGAGAAAAATATTTAAACGTGTCAAATATATCTTTTATTGAAAATCGATTAAAGGAACATTTTTAAGAAAAACTAAATAAAAAATAAAATAAATTATTATTTTTAATAAATGTAAAGTTAAAATTGTTAAATGTATTTACTTTTAATTATAACATAACATAGCAGTCAATAATATGGTATAGGAGGACAATATTATCAAGGCTTCTATTTAACTAATGCCTATATTAAATTGGGACAATGAATTGTATTTCATAAATTATGTTTGTTTTTGTAATAAGTGCCGTATAACTGAACCAGTATTATTAATATATTGGTATAAACCGGTACATAAATGTATACAGTAAATGAACAGACAGCTGTTAAAATCAATGTAAAATAATCAATCTGCTTTTGTGTCACTATTCATTAAGTATATTTAAATTGTACAAATACATTTTTTAAGTACTATCTTAGCAGTATAAGTAAAATATTCTATAAAAATATATTTTATACCAATATTATTATACAATTTTAATTTAGGTCAAAAACAAGAATATTAACAGTTTAAAAAAATTTGAAAACAAGCAAATTAGTTACTTAAAAATAAAAGTTTTGAAAACATTCTGGCATGCAGTGAATAATACCTAAAATATTTTTTAATGTAATTTTAATGTAATTTGCTATCCCATATTATTTCAGCCCCCACCCTTGATTCCTTTAAGCAAGCTTATGATAAGCATGCCCTTCTTAATTTCATTTAGCTTTTATTTATATTTCCCCAGTTTTACTCTTTTCCCTCCCTCAGATATATTGATATTTCAGAACCGAGGATCAAAAGGAGTTTCTCCTACTAATCTCGTGAATTATCCTGTATCCTGTATCCTGTATAAATGTGTATATATTTTATAATATAGAATATTTTAAAGTAACGAATTTGCTTGCTTTTCAATATTTTTAAAATATCAATATTCTTGTTCTTAACCTAAATTAAAATTGTATAATAATATTTGTATAAAATATATAAAATATTTGACCTTTACTAAGATAACACATAAAAAATGTTTTTGAACAATTTAGATGTGCTCAACATAAACAAACAGTAACACAAATGCGAATTAATTATTTCACATTGATTTTAATAGCAGTCGGTTTATCTATTGTACGTACACTGTTCTGTAATTAGATATTTTTGGAATGATGAACAAATTGTTTTCGGTTTATGGTAACCCTTTATCTAGTTAACTTGTTTTATCTCATAAACTTGTTAAATGTATTATGATGTCAAATTATCAAATAGATTCCTTATTATTAATAAAAACATTGTCATTACTAATATAAAACTGTACATATTTCAAACAGACATTACTTTTTGCGAAAAATGACTTTCATCAAATGAGATTAACCAAATAATACGCTTAAAAATGTAGTTTTAAGCAAAACACAACTCAGAAATATTTACAATTAATATCTGCAACTTTCCTTTCTGCTTTCTATCGAAAAACAACCGTGCACGCTTCTTTAAATCTCGTACAACAATTTCCAGCTGCTCAACAAAACAACCGCTCTACAAAATTTTCTTTGTAAAATGGAGTGCACAGACAAATTTTTATCTTGTATACTATCTACATTTTTAATTTTTGATTACAGACACATGCATCAACATGCCACCTACCTCCAGTGATCAATGTTGTCCAATAAGAATTTACATCTGCTTTGTGTTTTGAGAAGCAGCTATTGGTAACTTCCTCCGAACAGCTAATAGCCATTTCGACTTTTTTCCAGTTAGCATATCAATAATTCGCAAAATTTTTTATTGTAAAATGCAGTGCACTCACAAATTTTCACTTTACATACAAGCCACATTTTCAAGGTTAAACGATCCCATTTCGACAGGGAAATGCACAAAAGTTCTTCACACTTATGATCAGTAAGATTGAACAATAAGATTATTTTATTTTTATACAATGGTTGGTTTTATCATCTACCTATGCAACAATTTAAAACATAACCTTGAATTAAACAATTAAATAATTTAGCGAACGGTATACCCAAATGCTACCCTTGCTACATTTTTACAGTTAGTAGACAAATAATATGCTTATTTCTTATTGGCTGTCCTAATATCATGATCATACCTATAAGTTTCTCCCTTTATCTCCATATTATGTTTATTGGTTGAATAATTTTTAATTTTAAACAACCTTGAAATTGTTTATTTTATTTGTATGAACGGAAAAAGTTACCAATTTTGCTAAATGCAGTTTTAAAAATTAATTTGTAAATAAATTTAAATGTAAACATAATAAAAATAATTTTAAAAATAAATTATAATTATGTTTTTAATATAACAAAAGTTTTATTAATATGTATTCATTTGCTGACCTTTGCTTGTTTTAGTGACCTTCATGATAGTGCGGTCTTGCGTTATTGCAGTTATTTTAAAATAATGTCTGGACGAGTAGAAGGAGAGAATACTGTGATTCAACATTCAAGGGCGGGTACAATACCGTTGTCTATTTTAATTGAATTTATATGCCAGAAAGTGTATACTGACCTCATGCGATTAGTTGATCTGTAATATAAATTATGAATATTAGTGTTTTTAGTCTACCAAGTAAAACAGATTTAGAAAAAAAGATGGAAATCGCGACATTTTTTAGTCGAACTCAACATCTTTTTATTCGTTTAGAAGCTCTTGTTAAATGGTCTAATAGTGCTTCGAAAGTTGATAAATGTGAAGTAATTAAAAATATTTTTATATTAATTTATTCTGTTTTAGAAAATATCAAATTTTTTAGAAGAACAAAGTTTTTTTCTGTTGACTGCAGCAAATGTTTTATCCAGACTTTTGAGAGAAACTTTGGTTGGTGCAAGGTATTCTACAGATTTTCTTATTTACTTTTAGATTGCCTCCTTTTTCTGTCCTTTTAGCAATTGATATATTTACTAATAAAACCTACACTCGGTTACCTAAATTTATAAAGGTAAGTTTTATTTATTTTACGTTTTAGAATTATGCCATTGTCCGTGATCCAATAACGGATAAAGAACGCACCCAAGCACTGATTGATTTAAATTGTATTATACAAAATCGATTAAGTATGACACAGATTCCTAGACAATTTCGGATAATTAAAATTGGTTAATGTGATATATGTATATAATATAATATTTTAGCTAAAGGACGTGTATATTTTGTTGCGGCTCACGAATTTAGCGTAAGTTTTTAATGTATCTTATTACAACAAAATTTAGGTTACTCTAACTTTGATGTCAGAAGCAATTGATTTTCCTTGGCGAATTATAAATATTAAGTTTCTTTTAAAAGATCCTTGTATGAGTAAGTAATTTTTGTATACATGCTTTATGTTAATAAAATAATTTATTTGTATGTAATTCCAAAAACAATTAAGAGTGAAAAATGTAAATATTTAAAAATTTTCATCACGTCTTTTTTACTGTATTTACTTGCTTTAGTGAAACAAATAAAAGCGTTTTTATGAGTTGTTGATTATTTATATTTTGGTATACCTTTTAATATATATATATATATATATATTTATAGATAACCAAAGTTTAGTGCATCCTGTGCAGTCTAAAATTATCGTGAAACAGGCACAATTGCGTCTTATGTATCGGCAGTTTGATAAGCGACCGCCACTTATACATTTGTATGATATGCTTCGTATCCTTTGCATTGTTGTTTATTACAAATTATTTTTTAAATAATTAAATATTAAACATATTTTGACTGTTTATATGTAATATGAGCAAACATTTCCTTAATTTATATTATAAAGATGCGTTTAGTCTTTCACTCCAACTTGACATGTTGCATGAGCAGTGTTTGAGACTGAGAGCTAAACGATTTTTTGATCAACTAGTTGTAGAATCTTATCGACCAAATCAAAGTTTGACGATTTCTTATTGGCACGGACTATCTCGAAGTCAGTATCATTCAGTTATGGGTCTCGATGGAAAGCTCCATGTATTACGTATGTTTCTTTTAAGTTATAATATATCAAATATGTTTTTAATTTCAATATTTAATTAACCTTTTTTAAATTCAGCTTTGTAACATTATTAATATTACTGATTAGAAATTAAAATTAGTGACATTCATCATCATTTCATTTTGGTTGGTGACGTGGTCACCTCTTCATTATTTCCCATATTTATACGACATGTAGAACGATCGAT